>CM051268.1:21139556-21194556 GCA_027921565.1 Artemia sinica
ATACCACTACCACGACTGAGCTTTGCAAGCAAGGTTGCCTATCCCTTTGAAGCTGATTAGGTCTAGTTGCAGCAGAGGTATGTTGTCTTGTTCT
This sequence comes from Artemia sinica, assembly GCA_027921565.1. Taxonomy (NCBI): domain Eukaryota; kingdom Metazoa; phylum Arthropoda; class Branchiopoda; order Anostraca; family Artemiidae; genus Artemia; species Artemia sinica. The sequence goes on from CM051268.1 coordinate 21,139,651, forward strand.
TGAAGTGGCTTTAAAGCAACAGTATTAAGCGAGGTTACTACAGAAAGGAGGAAATGAATATACGCAAGACAGGAAGTAAAAAACGGTCACTGTGTTATCTGACTCCTGTTTCTTTTATACGTACGGCTTTTCGTAAAAATTGTTTGAAACGGTGATTTGATATAAATAAATCGCTGGAGAACGAAATGACCATTTTGAAGTGTTCTAAAAAAAATTATCGCGTTAGAAGGCAAGTTTCCCCTTTAGTGGCTTAAGTTTTTGAACTTAGATAAGCCTTTAGTCTTATGACCTGGATGCCCAAAAACATTCCAAATCCAGTAACTTCTTTTGGCCAGTGCTGATCGAAAATATTCTTGGAAGCTAAGACAGATTTTTGGGCCGTTTTCAGTTGCATATTTTTTCTGAGCTTCATGGCTCCCTTGATCCTAAGACTTACAGGTATGCGTTTCAAACTGTTCGGGGAAAACAAAATTTGGCCCTTTTTTGGGCCATATTTACTAGAGAAATAATATGTTTTCGATAGTTTTGTACATTGGAGCCCTCATGTTCCAAGGAAATACCAATAACAGCTGACTGAACAACAAAGTTACCCCAGCTTTGCGTGAACGTGATTTATGGGGGGGGGGGAGGTACACCTCGATCCAAAAATTTTTCTTTACATTTGGGTTATATAAGCCTCGGGGCTTAAACCGGTAAAGGCTAAAAAACTATTTTTTCATTATTGTCTTCTATTATTCTCTCCATCCGAACAAAATGCAAGGCCCAATCAGTCCAGGGAAGGGTATCTGAAGGCTTCAAGCTAATCGAAAAGTATTTTTTGGTCTATATTCCGAGGACTGTGTCCACAACCTAAAAATTTGTTTGACCCAGGAACTTATGGATTTAGTTTTCGAGCTGATAGGAGGAAAATATTATAGGAGGAGCAAACCTTAATTTGTTTTAGTTTTTGTTTTCGCATCTGGGTAAACTTCGCACAAATCAGGCAAATCATAAGAATGATTTTGGGCCCATTCCAGAGGGCTATTACCCCTAGCCTGATTCCATTTGTAACGGTAGCATTGACCCAGTGAAAACTAGTTTCAAGTTTCAAACCGATGGAAAAACAAGCATTTTGATCATTTTTATGGCCCCATTCTCGAGAAAACAGTTCTTGCTTTAACTTTTTCGGTGAATAGAGGATCGAGTCCAAGGACCTTGCAGATATAAGTTCTATGCCAATAAAAAAGTTTTCTCCTCGTATGAGGATCTAATTCTCATGAATACTGGCTCCAGCCTGTTTTATTCCTTTTTGTAAATTTGGGCTCCCGTGGCTCATGAACTTGAAGATGCTAGTTTTATGGTGGTCGGGAAAACTGTTGTCGGCCCCATTTTCAAGCCCCATTTCAGGGCCCCTTTTCTTCTAACTGAAATTGTCTGTGCGTATTAAGGCCACTTTAGCCGGGTGAATTACAATTATAAGTGCCAAGCTCTTTAGAAAAAAACCCAACTATTTTTGGGTCCTTTGTGGGCTTATTTGCTTCAGAGCCTTGGTCTTCAAAAAGTTAAGAAAATTAAGCATTTTGACACTTTTTCAGGTATATATTTTATTTACACATTTACTATATAGGTCCTTCTGTCCACTTTATTTATAAGTAAAATATGATTTCAGCTAGAGGAAAAAAAAATAGAAGGCTCAAATCAGCTAAATATCTCAAGTGGCTCCATAACCCCCTAACTCAGAATTTGGGGATGGCGTTGGTGTTCTCTCCTTAAGATATCTAGTTTCTAGCCTTCTTCAGCTTCTCATATCTTTGAGATTTCTGATAACGGCGAAGTTAGCCTGCAATGTAAGAAGAAATCGTAAAAAGTAGTAATTGATTGACAGCGCTCAGAATTCATCAATCAAGAAAACTTTGTTAATAGACACTTTTCATACTACTGGTTAAACATATATTCAACGAAATCGCTTGGATTCCATGACAAACAAAAGCTGTTTTACAACAAAAATATTGACAGCTAGGTTAATCTGTTAGCATAATTTAAATCCGGAAGACTTTACAATCCACCCCCCGCTTAAACAGAACCACAATTCCTTATAATTATTTTCTTCAGAATTTTGAGTTATTTAAAAAAAAGATTTTTAGATTATCTTTACATCACTTAAATTCCAACTCTAGCAAAAATAAGATTCTTGAACTGTGATTAAAAGTTCTAGTAATCCGGCGCGGAATAGCCATGAAACAAAAATAAAATTAGGACACAAAATTAAAAGAACAAAGAGCAAAAACTAAATTAAAGTGTGCACTCATTTTATTTTATTTTCAGTGTATTGTTTATACACTGAAAATAAAATTGTTCTGTTTTGACGGGGAATCACTTCCGCAGGATAAGTCTTTAAATTGTGCTTCCCTTCTCGACCACAAAACTGGCAATCTTGACAATGTTTTTAAGTGAAAGCCATTTTGTTTACTAGGTGCGCAGTCACTTACAATTGTCCCTACACGTGAACATATAAAATAGACTTAACAATAAATGTTATCGCGTTTTAATGTAGCGAAAGCCTATCTTTGCAGAGAACGTATAAAAATGAGTATTGGAAATGATTCCAATTTTCTTAATAAAATATGCTATAAAATTCAACTCAATTTTTATTACGATTAGTCTATTTATTGGAAGCTAAATCTTGGTAACAGCAGCAATGTTATCCATATATACATACAATTTCCTTTAACTAAATTTATGGACTATTTTATAAGATATATTAAAGAAAGGACATTGAATAACTAGTAGAATATTTATACACACAAATTAAAGTTAAAAAATGTTTTAAGATCTGAATATCCTAACCAGAATAATCCGAATCTACATCCTCATAAAACCCTTGCGGGGGCCTTGATCGTTTTGCCCGGCCTAAATCTTGATCCGAATTTTGGTTACTTCCTAAGGATGTATTTATACTAGTCATTTCAATCGCTGGTGAAAAATTACAAAATGGAGGGAATGATCCTCTTTGAGGCATTTTTGAGTTAGTTGGCGTAGAACTTACAATTTTTCTTTGTTGTCTGCCAATACTACTTGAGATTGACTGAGGTGTAGAGAAACTGGTATTGTTATTTTCATGATCATATTGTTTACTATTATTACCACCTTGGTTATCAAATGGACTAAGCTAAATAGTTTTTCTCTGACTATTTAACTGTTTGAAATTAATTCTGAATTTATTGAATAATTTTGCCCTTCATTTCTGTCCTGAATGTTTAAAGGGTGTACACGGTAAGTTAAAAATGAATTAGTTTGACAGGTGTAGAAAAATTTAAAACTACTGGTATTCTATCCACATTGGGAATGTCCCTCCGAACTGATTCACGAAAAGCGCTTCCGTTGGTGTTCGCTGACCTATTTGGCAGCCGGAGGGTTTCTACAGCTTTTTGGAACGCGGGGTTTCACTGGAGGAACACTGCGGTATTTTTCACAGGTTTTAGGAAGCGTCCATGTACAGTGCGACGCATTTGTTTTTCTTGAAGTTCACGTAGAAGAAAAACAGACTGGTAAAGCATTTTAATAATTACATATGGCCCACGAAACTTCATGTCTAGGCCCCTTGCAGTGAAGTCCTGTACATATGTTAAGTCACCGGTTTCCAGTTCAGGCAATTCATGAATGTGTTTATTATATTGTCTGGCTTCTCCTTCACGTGATTTTTCTATTTCTCGTGTGCCAATTTGGCGAATAAGAAACAGAGATTCAACTACAGCGACTATGTAATCCTCGTGTCGAGTATATTCTGTCCTATTAGGACGATTTAACCGTAAGTCAAGAAAGGTAGTTGGTTGTCTTCCAATAATCATTTGATATGCTGAAAATTTGGTGCTTGCGGAAATACCGGTGTTGATGGCAAGCTGAATTTCGGGGAGATATTTGCTCCAATTACTTCGATCTTGGGGGCAAAAGGCTCTGGCAATAGCCTTGACGGTCTTTACTGAATTTTCACATTGTCCATTAGCTCGGGTGTTATGTGGCGTGGTGCAGCGGTGTTTAACATTCATGCTTGCTAGGAATTTTTGCATTTGTTCGGAACGATAAGTAGGATGAGAGTCACTAATCAAAAGCTCGAACAAACCGAAGGACCCTATCATCTTTTCCCTAAGGAAATCAGAAATTGATCTTGCCGTTATGTCTTTTGACGGAGCTAACACGACGAATTTAGTATAGTGCTCTATAAGTATTGCTATGTGTCGAGCCGGGGCACCAGCGTCATTATGTGATGGTGGAAGGGGACCTGCGGAATCAATGCTAACTATTCTAAACGGATACATTGCAGTATCTGTTTGCCCTAATATTGGATGTATGGACTTCGGGACCTTATTTCTCACTAAATAAATATAACAGTTTTGACATACTGTTTTTACCTTTTTTTTCATATATTGAAAAATACAAATTTCTATTAATCTTTCGAGTGTTTTTTCGACCGAGCCATGTCCCCTAACATTTGATTTGAGTATACCAACTCTGTATAAGAATCCACAAGAATCCCAGGTAAAATAATTTTTGGCGCTATATTGATCCGAAGTTTTCCTGGTTGTTCCTGTGGATAATAATAGAGAATTGTATTTGTTACCCGTAATCCATCCATGATTTTGAGTAACCATAGCTTTAGGTACCCTGAACTATTTCCCGACGCTTCCCTGGCGTCTAGTTCAGTCCCATTTTTTTTATACCCTGAACCATTTCCCGACACTTTCCTGCCGTCTAGGTCAGTCCTATTATTGTGACATCCTGAACCATTTTCCGATGCTTCCCTGGCGTCTAGTTCAGTCCTATTTTTGTGACACCTTGAACCATTTCCCGACGCTTCCCTGGTGTCTAGTTCAGTCACATTTTTTTGACACCCTGAACCATTTCCCGACGCTTCCCTGCCGTCTAGGTCAGTCCTATTATTGTGACATCCTGAACCATTTTCCGATGCTTCCCTGGCGTCTAGTTCAGTCCTATTTTTGTGACACCTTGAACCATTTCCCGACGCTTCCCTGGTGTCTAGTTCAGTCACATTTTTTTGACACCCTGAACCATTTCCCGACGCTTCCCTGGCGTCTAGTTCAGTCTCATTTTTTTCAATCAATTTTATTACTGAATTTAATTCGTCATCTTCTCTTTGTAATTTGGACATTTTTTCTTGTTCAATTCCTAAGAAATCCACTCCTTTGGTTGAATTAAATAAAAAAAAAGTTTTTTTTTAACTGAAAGTAAGGAACGACGTTAAAACTTAAAACGAACAGAAATTATTCCGTATATGAAAGGGGCTGTCCCCTACTCAACGCCTCGCTCTTTACGCTAAAGTTTTTTATTGTTTAAAAAATAGAGTTGTGAGAAAGTCAAACTTTAGCGTAAAGAGCAAGGCGTTGAGGAGAGGACAGCCCCTTTCATATACGGAATAATTTCTGTTCGTTTTAAGTTTTAACGTCGTTCCTTACTTTCAGTTAAAAAAACTTGTTTTTTTCATTTAATTTTTGAACGTTCTTGAATTAATGCAGGTTTTGATTTTGGCTCACGGTACATAAATAATTAAAACAAAATTTGCATATTAATATTACTTTTATTTGCTTAAATGGCTTTCTCGAAACTTGTTTAATGTTATTTACGATCGTTTTTATTAGTAATAAATATACGTAACTTACGAATTAACTTATGTAACGAACTTCTATATTCATAGATTTTTAATACGTATATTAGGGGGTTCGCCCCTTAGTCAATACCTTGCTCTTTAAGCTAAAGTTCAAGTTTTGTTCCAATTCTTTAAAAGTAACCCCTTTATCACAAAGGCCGTTAATTAGAATAAATAACTCTTATGAAAGTACTAAAAAATCTTTGGCTTAAAGAGCGAGGTATTGACTCGGGGGTGAACCCAATCATATACGTAATATTTTCTGTTCGTTTTAAGCTTTGATGTTGCTCCATAATTTCAGTTGAAAAACTTGTTTTTTTTATTTAATTTCTGATCTCTTTCTTTAATAATACTGGGAATTCCTTCACCCCCTTCATAGCAATGTCCCTTCCCCCATGAAAACTTCCTTCATGGAAAGATCTTGCCATATAACCCCTGACCCCCCCCCCCACCTACCAGAAAAAATCCCCCCTGAAAACGTCTGTATACTTCCCAATAACGAATACTATATGTTAACATTGGGTAAAGTTCATAACTTTCAGCCCTCCCCCTGGGGACTTCGGGGGATTAAGTCATCCTAAAAGACATAGTTATCATATTTTCGACCATGCTGAACAAAATGGCTATCTCAAAATTTTGATCGGGTGACTTTGGAAAAAAAATAAGCGTGGGAGGGGGCCTAGTTACCCTCCATTTCTTGGTCACTTAAAAAAGACACTAGAACTTTTAAATTCCGTTCCGACAAGCCCTTCCACGATATTCTAGGACCACTGGGTCGATACGATCACCCCTGGGAAAAAAAAACAACAAATAAACACGCATCCCTGATCTTTCTTTTGGCAAAAAATGTAAAATTCCACATTTTTGTAAATAGGTGCTTGAAACCTCTACAGTAGGGTTCTCTGATACGCTGAATATGATGTTATAAATTTCATTAAGGTTCAATAACTTTTAGGGGGTCTTTCTCCATTTTTTCTAAAATCAGCCAAATTTTCTCAGGCGCGTAAATTCTGATGGGTAAAACTAAACTTGATGAAACTTATATGTTTGAAATCAGCATTAAAATCTGATTCTTTTGACGTATCTATTGGTATCAAAATTTCGTTTTTTAGAGTTTCGGTTACCAATGAGCCGGGTCGCTCCTTACTTACAGTTCGTTACCACGAACTGTTTGATGACGCCCGCAGGGACAGATTCAAGTTCATCTTCTGTCATTTCGATGACCTTTCAATGGTTTCGGTAGCAGGTCTAGTCAAAACATCAGACAACTGGTATTTACCAGGAAAATACCGAAAATGAACTTAAGGATTTTCTAAAAGAAGTAGAGATATTCTATATAACTTGGACGAGAGCTCGCTCATTTTGTAGAGCTGGCAGATGGGTTTGCAGTCTATTAGCCTATATGTTTCCCTCCCCCAAATATAATAATCACAAGCTTTTGCTGCCTGAGTAATACCAAATAGTTCCCTTGAGAGATTATCTTGTCTTGCAAACTGTTTAGACAGGACCTTGCTGAAAGTCGAGACAAGGCGAAATTCGTCGCCAAATTTTTCAATAAGAATAGCGCCAGTAGCTACGGCGCTAGTGTCAACTGATATATAACAGGGGTTTTAACCTGTTGTATCCTGAAAGGCAAGAAATATGGATTTTTCATTTGAAAGTTCCCTTTTTAAAATTTTGAAAATTTATTTCTTGTGTATCTTCCCAAACCCATTTTTCCCCTTTCCGAAGTAATTTTGTAAGTGGTTGGGTAAGTTCACCGTAACTGATGTAAGAATTTCTGTACCACCCAGTTAGCCCTAAAAAGGATCGTAGTTCCTTGGGATTTTTTAGGTCTACTAATATTTTTAATGGCTTCCAATTTGTTTTTTAAAGGTGTGATTCCTTGATTTGTTACAGAATATTCCAACAAATTTAGTTGAGGGTCAAAAAATTGTACCTTTCCTGCTCCAAATTTTACATTATGTTGCTTTAACCTTTGGAAGACCCGTTTAATATCTTTAGGTGTTGCCATTCCTCTCCAGCTGACGAAATATAGATATTATCTAGATACATGGATATTATGTCTCCAAAAATGGAGTTATCCAGGAGCAGATTTGCCCATTGGCAAAATGCAGGTGGCAAGATATTGGAACCCTGAGGCACACCATTCCATGTAATATGAAACACCCCTTGGTGAATGAAATGCATAATAAAGTCTGCTATCGCGATGCGGGGGAACGTTAAAAAAAGCATGATCTAGGACGGTAAAATGTTTCTTATTGCTTAGTTCCTTTAAAACATCTTGAATTTTTCTGATAGGCCAAGCCGAGTCTAATAGCACTGCGTTTATTGCCCTGCAGTCAAAGACTATTCGTGAGGTTTCCATAGTCCATTCATTCCGAGGTAATACCAGAAAAAGACGAATATTTTTCCGTCTTTTCGTTTTCTAACCAGAAAAATTGGGGAACAAAATTCTGACCTTTCCGGACGGATTATGCCGCCTCTGGTCATGCCAAGGATGTGTTCTTGCAGTGGATCCTGCATTTTGAGAGGCAGGTTGAACGAATGTGGCTGTGGAACTGGCTTGGTTTTGTCTATATCGACTCTATATTCCATTAGGTTGTTTTTGCCCACGTCGTAACAATGAGTAGAAAATACTTCACGAAACTCTTTGAGCAAGGCTATTAGTTTGGATTTGATTTCCTGACGGTTATTTAAATGTGACAACTTAAACTGTGATATGAATTCCATATCACCCAAAGTTGGCAGGGAAATTTTATTATCAGAATATTCATTACTTTCCTCTGCATTAAAGGAAGTTATCAAATTATCTTCAATTTATTGAAAAGTACATATTATAGCCCCCCTAGGAAGAAACATTGGTTCCTCAGAGTTGTTAAAAATCATTATTAGAGATTTATCGTTTCTTACGATATTTGCTGAAACATTTATATATCCTTCCATTCCTTCCCCTGGCTCAATAAGGACTGTACAACCGTGCGGCACCATGTTGCCATCAATTGATATAATAGCAATCTCAGCGATGGTCTCTTACGAACGAATCCATGCTAGGCACAGTGGATACAGGGGTGCGGCTAGAGTTTTAAGTTTGAAGAAGGGATTTAAAGAGTATATCAACAAAATCGTCCAGTTTGTCGACAAATGCAGACACACAAGCTAAATTTCCAAGATAAATTTTCCAAGGTACTGACATGAGGTGGCGACAACTTATAAATCCCCCCTCTCCACAGTAAGAAACCCCCTCTCCCTCTTAGCTGCGCCCCTGACTGGATATCATGGTTTCAACCGATTGAATCTTGGATCTTTGATCTTCCACCCACGCAAGGAAAGATTTGTTAAACAGAAATGTATGCCTTATTATATTTTTTTTAGTTGTTTTGGTAGAGGATGTGAATCCTTGAAGTCACCATACATTTAGAACATTGCTGCACCGGGTGTATATTGACAAGTATTGACAACAAAAGTTTGACGTCATTTGACTCACCTGTGCTGCTCTCCCCACCATGGTCAGACTTAGCTGGTGACTCCGCCCCCAAGAACTGAACCAGAAAAATTAACTTAGGGAATCTAGTGCCATCTTCCAGACAAGTTGCGCATAAAATAAAAACAAAAATGGTTGTATCTGCCAATAACCGAAATTGTTTTCCGATAACCGATAATGGCATTGAACCTCATATCGGCCCGATAATATCGGTCGGGCTCTAGTCTGAACAAACCTTTCTAAGAACCCATTAGAACTTGGTAATATGGGGCTAGATTTATTCAGCCTGATTCCCCTGGCTTGAGCAAAATCTCTGAAACGAGAGTGAAGCTGAGGATAATTGTCAGAAAGTTGCGACAATTGACTTGACAGTTTTTCAATCTCAGTGAACCTGCTCTAGTAGTAATTAATAGTGCGGCAACAGGTTCTATTCCATTCGAATATGTCAATACCGAAATGCTGCCATTGAAGTGAAGGCACCTGATTGATTTTCAGCGGTTACTTCTGATTGTTAGCTGTAAATTGTGAATATGTTCCACAAATTTGGATGAATATTTCTATACAGGTATTCATCGTTGGCCAATATAGGATCATTCTGGCACGCTGTTTATTTTTTACAAATCCCAGGAGGGCTTAGAGGAGCTGATGCATAACTTTAGCTCTCAGCGTCATGATGATCCTCTGTGGTCCAAAAGCAGATCATCGTGAATGCTTAGACCGTGTTGGATATTCCAGAAAGGCAAAGCCTCACGGGGCATGACTGACGTGCTGGAGACTAGCTATCGTCTCGTGTCAAATTCTTTGTCTTTAGAGTCAATGCTTACTGGCAAAGATTTAATAGCTGCATAAACATATACCTCAGTGACGTTCTTCAATTAAGTGTCTGGATCGGGTAATTGAAGGTGTGAAAATGCGTCAGTTATTGATATTTCGGATCCAGGGCCATATTCGACTTGCAAGTCGTGTCCTCATAGGATCTCAAAGGATCCAAATTTACTTACGCATACAAGTATCAGCCTGAATTCTCGATGATTTACACATGAAAGTTGACCAAAATCTTTGAAACGAACTGAGTAGCTTCATCTACAATCATAAATGTTTGCATGTGAACTTTGCAAAGTTTTGACAAAATGCCGAGAAATGAATACTAAAAACAAGATATTTGACATGCCTAAACTATCATAAACCCTTGCAAGAAGGGCTTTATTCAAACGAAATTTGGATCATTGCATCATACCATAGACAACGATTGATTATACCCTCTATATTTTTTTTAACATTAGTACCTTAGTTTTCTAAAGATTCCTACCCATTGGGAGACAAAGATATCACAAGGTTTAATTCTTAATTTTAGTCTGGATCTGTGGGAATAGGCGTTTTATTCTCAAACGGCATCTCCAAATATAAAGTGATTAAGCGATGAGAAGGAGGTAACGACAAAAATAATTCAATTTTCAAAACACAATTGGTAGCTGGAAGCAATCAGAGTTGTACAAAATGTGTATTAAATTTGTACCAAAATGTTACGTAACCATGTTTCTTTACCAGAGGAAATACTTGTTTTAATAATCAGGTTTTACAGCTTTCCGAATCTAAGTGGAATCTAATCATGCCAAAACTAACTTCGCATATTGCAGAAAATTGGCTAGTTACAATTTACCTTCACTTACAATTCTAGATATTCCCTCTAGTTTTATTGTAAACTATTTTACATTTTAGAAAAATACAGCTAAAGTTTTAAATTTATGCATTGTAACGTTTTTTTTTTTGCGTTGGATCATGGGCCATGGCCATCAATTAGTTTTATCAGCTACCTTTAAATCTTGGGAAAAGATGTTTAGCATTTAGCAAACGTGGACGATTGAAGGCTATAATTTAATCTTCATTTAATTCTGAAAAAGTTTCTACCATATGGCATCCCTTTCTTATGTATTTGCTTGAAAAATTGTGGAGACCTATGAGTATTTCAGAGAAGTAAACACAAGTTGGTAGAAAGTGAGCTTCCTTACTACAAAAACAACTTGACCTATGGTGGTAAGGCCCCATGATATGTTATTGCAACACTAAGGCATTTGCAATAACGTGTATCATGGCTGCAGAGGAACATTATCAAATGTCTATGGGATTGATAAAAAGACAAAGAACCTCCAGTACCATTGCTGGCGCATAGCGAGTAGAATCGATGTTTCAGCTTTTATGGGATTGGGCTCCAACTTAAAAAAAAGTATAACAAAAACTGTTTTCTTAAAGTGTAACAAGCACACTAGATACATGTACCTCTCAAAATTATTTGAAGTTTAATTGGCTATTCTTCTGAATGAGGTCGATAAGAATGTAGCCCTTCCTACAAGGGGATGACCTATCGAATATGGACCTCCAAAACCATAGCTATAACCGTTGATCACGTATTGCTGAATATGTTCCTCTAGCTCTCCAGGTACGTTGAATGATAGAAACGTATTTCAACCCCCCCCCCTCTCTATCTGATTTTGCAGATTTTAGATCAGATACAGACCATAAAAAGCTAATATCTATGTGTCTGACTTTTACTACCCACCAGATTTGATTGGGATTAAACGTCCTCTCATACTGAAGCCCCCCCCACCTCTCCAGAAGTAAAATAGATCCTTAGATCTGGAGAGGTACAACTAAGACATTAAACGTTACTTCAAACTGATTTTAGTTGAGAAAAACTGTCTGTATTGGTACAACAGTCATTAACAGTACTATATTTTAATCCCTATTCTAACAACAACTCATATTAACTTCTTTAGTTTTTTTGCCTAAGCTGGACAAAGTTCTTGTTATAAGGTGTAAGGCTCTTACTTTTCAAACCTAAAAAAGAACCAAAATTAATTGTGAATAAAAAGCTTTTCTGCTGAAAGTAAAGAGCGAAGTTGGAACTTATAACGAACAAAAATTACGGCTTTGAGGAAATATTTTTGAGAAACTGTTTCAAATAAACTGGCTCTTGATATTTTTTCTATGTTTCTAGGATTCTGGATAACTAGTGCTTTAATGAAAACACAAGACGACGCAACAAAACACAATTAGGAGAATAGGAGGAAAAAACCCTTAATCAGTCTACATAAAATAAAAGACTAATTTATAATGTTCTCAATAGTTTTTCACCGGTTATAAAATCAATAATTTTGTCATACAATCTTAATTCTAAAAAAAAAAACTCAAGCAAGCTTCGTTTTCTTTAGAATGTTTTGCATATACTGCAAAGCAGTAAGCTCTGTTCGTTTTAAGCTTCTATTTCGTACTTTACTTTCATTAGAAATGTTTTTTTCACAATGGTTTGATTTGTCGTTTTTTAGGTTTTAAAATTATAAACCTTAGACCTTATAAAACTATTTTTTCTTCTCTTTTTTCTTTGCTTCTAGTGGGGTGTCTATAAAGTGCACACTAATAAAAAAATAATTATTTTAACCAAGATTTGAACGTAGGTTACTACGGCCACAACAAAGGGTCATAACCACTAGAAGATCACTTCCTGTATAGAAGTGTGTGCGTGTTTTTTTTTTTTTTTTAGTTTTTTTTTTTTTTTAGTTTTTGCTAACCCAATCACTAGTTTCTTACCTGGTAGAATTTTGTGACAATAAGGTAGCCCAGAAATCGAAGTTCAATCAAACTCAGTGCGTTTTTTTTACTTTTTCAGAATCGATTTTTTTTTCAGAATTAACTTTTGTTCGTTTCTTAGGTTTTAAAAATATAAGCCTTAGGCCTTATAAATCCCATTTTTTCTTCTTCTTTTTGTAGCTATTGGTGGGGTCGAGGCCGTGCCCAGGATTTTTTTTCGGAGGGGTTTTTACTCAAAAAATTTTCGGGGGGGGGGGGTGGTTTACACAAAAAAGCTCAAAAAATACATACAAAATTTGTTTATATCCATTTTTGTTACGTTTTTACGAGTCTGACAAACATTTTGGGGAGGATGGGGGGTGGAGGAGGGGGGGGGGGCTCAAACCATCCTACCCCCCCCCCCCCCCCCTCGGGGTACGGCACTGGGTGGGGAATAAGAAAGTGCATCCTTATTTTCTAAAAAATTAGCTTAGAGCTCGAAGTTCTACCACAGCTCGAAGCGTTTTTCTTATGTTTGTTTCATTTATAAATCTACATAAAAGCACGTTGATGTGATCAAGAGCTTTGAATTGAGCCTTTAAAGACTCAATTAAAATTAAACTGTATCTCCTTACGATGTTGCTGTAGCCTACTAATTACAGTGGCGTCAATTAGTGGGTGACAGTAGGGGCCTGTTCCGAGACTTTCCACTCCAGAAATGCCACTAAGAGTGCAGTTTTCGGGTACCATATGGCAACTCATGAGGATATTATCAAATTCAAGTTTTGAAAAGCACGTAGATACTCAAATTAGCCTTCAAATTAGCCCTTGAACGGCTCTCTATGATGTTCCAGTGTTCTGCTAGCGGCAAAGAAAGTAAAAAAAAAAAAAAACAACAACAAAAAAATGGATGCATCAGTGCTTTCAGATGCATAAGTACACTGATACAATGGATGCATCAGTGTACTTTCCTCGTTGCTCTACGTGGCGGGGGGAATGTAATTTTCCTTTATCCTTTAATGAGTTTTCAACAATGGAGTTTCCAATTTGCGCACTTTTTACTTCGATTCAACGCTATTTTGGAAGGGTGTAGGGAAAATTACGTTTTACTAATAAGATTAATCGAAACAATAATTACTATTCCTACTGCTTCAAATGAAAACTTTTCTCTTTGACAGATTTCAAAACGTGGATTTAGACTTCCAGTGACTATAGGCTGTAGTTTGCTCTTTACTAGGTTGTAGCTATTGCTCCAATCACGATAAAAAAATACTCTAGAAAATTTGGTAAAAGTTGAAAATTTCATTGTAAAATAAAAGAATGGCTTTTCAAAATGATGTTTCTATAATTACTTTATAAATAACTAAGGGTGATGCTTAATTTTTATCTTATTTCTCGGAGGTTATTTCATGCAGATCCAAAATTTCATGATCTCTAAGAAATTAACTTTCAGAAACTGAAGCAATTTCATTTCATTTCTTTTTTACATTATTTAGGCAGAACTAAAACACAAAAATTATCTTCTATTTTTGTAGTTTATTAGAATCCAAATGGGTCATTTTGATTAAGGTTTCCTGTCCTTCAATTCCGATCATGGCCAAGCTGTTAGTTTCCTCATGGGCTGGCTCTAAGGTTACCATAAACTTATTTGTTTTGTGTGCTCCTTCTACAGCTGATTCATTTCTTATGCACAATTTCACTAAGCTGTGTATTACCTTTAAATTTTTCTGAAAGTTTCTTTGATTAAATATATCTTTTTTAATAGCAGGACTTGTAATGGTGTCAATTGTTGGGTGATACGTCAGTAATTTCGGCAATAAGATCAGTACTAATCGCACAGATGATGAGCAAAAACAACCAGCATGGACTTTCCAATGACTACGTGGCTTCATGAGATAAGGAAAAGCCAGTGTACTTTATATTCATACTCAGAAATGGTGGTTGCAGCTTTCAAATGGATCTGAAACTGGCAACCTGACACCACTACCATGTTTGAGCTCTGCCTATCTTTGTGAAGCCGATTGGAGCTAGTTGCAGCAGAGCTATGTTGATTCGCTTTTGAGGTGTTTTTTTTTTTTTTTATATTTTTACCACTTTTTGTGAACAGTATTGGAAACAGTAAATGGGTAAAAGTTGTATCACAAGAGAAAAAGATGAACCTGTTGACGTGTTAAAGAAAGATGATCGCGTTTCCCATTTAACGATTTAAGTTTGACTGCATAATTTGTGCGATTTCCCAAAGTTTGGAAGAATAGGAAGATACATATAAAAAACAAGATAAGAAAAATGGATGCTATGGTAATGACATCGGATAAGCATGGTTCTGAAACATGGGTTCCTTGAAAGGCAGAGAAAGGTTTTTTAAATGTTTTCTGGATGAATTGTCTAAGGATAGTTTTAGATACTTATTTGATTGACCGGAAGTCAAACAATAAGCTGTGCTTAAAATGAAGCTCTATCTCACTTTCCTGGAAGTTTTACAGACGAAGGATGACGGATTGCCGAAGATTGTTCTTTTGATCATTCATCTGAATCCAAACGAAGGCAGTCCCCTAATAGGTTGGGAAGTATTTACTTTACTTTACTTTTGGCGGGAACTAGACGCTGCTCCGCCTTGCCCGGCATCCATAATTTCTCCAATAGAAGTTTTCCATGAGGCATGGTTATGTGCAACGGCTTCGACATGGTACGACCAATCACTTTTCCAGAGAAGATCGAAGAGGTGGAAGCCTCCATGTGGCTCTATGTCGTTTTTTATCACTGACCATCGGTCTTTCTTCTGGCCTCCAGGTCGATATTTCCAATTTTACTATCTGGAAAGGCTCGTTAATTTTTTACCCCCTTCGCCTTCCCTAACGGGAGCGAGTCACCTGCCAGGGACGCAGTAGCATTTTTGGAACACTTATATTTGGCACAATCCTGGGGATTGTGCCAAATCCTGGGGATGTTTCGTGGGGATTTATTTGATCAGCAATTTCCAAGCTTGCTGGTCACCTCTGCGTGTTTTTCTAGCACTTAATAATAATGCCGTTTCCACCTCTTCGCCGCGATGAGGCCACGCAGTAGAATTTCCCACCGGAAACACTACGGATGGAATGTCTACCCAACCTAACTTCCGCGAGGCGGGAAGAGGTCATAAGGAAGAATTTCATGGGGAGGAAGCAAAGAGTGAGCTTTAAATAGAACGGGTTTGAGAGGAACTATGTGCAGCTGAGTTTGCCTTTGGTGACTTTGTGATAAAGTGAACCTTTAGTTAGAAGGAGCAAGTGCCACAAAAATTAAAGAAATAATAAAAATATATAATATAAGCACAGTTTTTAAATCAAAACCAATTGAAAAATCTTTACTAAATACTAGAAATGATTTAATACTAAAAATAATTCAATGTTGTGTAAGTAGATCACTAGATCTACTTCAATGAAAGTCGTGCTTCAATGAAATATCAGAAATCTTTTTCAAAATCTAAGGGAAGACAAAACACTTTGAATTCTAATCCAACCTCACCCCCAATTAACGCCTTTGTTTTTTTCTTTTGAATCTATTGCTGTTTTATGCTGCTAGAATCTATGATCTAAATTTTCCCTTGTTGCTCTTGTGAAACTTTTGAGTTGGCAGAACAAGGGAAAATTTAGATCATAGATTCTAGCAGCATAAAACAGCAATAGATTCAAAAGAAAAAAACAAAGGCGTTAATTGGGGGTGAGGTTGGATTAGAATTCAAAGTGTTTTGTCTTCCCTTAGATTTTGAAAAAGATTTCTGATATTTCATTGAAGCACGACTTCTTCTATTTTCACTACAAAATGTTTTTTTTACAGATTAAAAAAAAATATACCGACAAAATTGCTCCTCCCTAGATTTTTAAAATAGTGATAACCCCTTACATTTTAGTGGTAAGATGCCCCTAAATGGAAATGTAAAAAGAGACCAGAAACTTTCGATTCAGCAGTTGAAGAGCATTTATTTGACCTTCCACATCATAGTCCAACGTTTGACCAAGCCAAATAATTGTTGATTGCGGTATTCAAGATTTAGAGGGATTATGAAAATTAAAAAAAATACCTATAAGAGGGTTTTTTTTAAATAAATGTGAGACAGACTAGAAATTAAACCCTTTTTACATTAGTTAAAAAAAATAAATTACCCAGCCAAAAAGTTCGTACCTGCCGAATAAAGACCGAAATAGAATAACCTTCGGGATTGTTGTTTCGAGAAGTTAGCACGCTTTGACCAGTCAGTAATTCTATTAATCCACTTATAATCTTAAAGATAATCAGAGGCAGCGCAGTCGCGCCGCCTAAGTAAAGAACGATGTTGGCACAATGTATTATATATTATTCATTTCTTTAGACCAGGCACTTCGTATCGAAGGAGTTTTCGTAAAAACTTGGAAAAGGGCTCATTCGATTGGAAATTGGAACGGCTAGTGCCCTTTTTAATAGTCAAAAGTGATTGGAAGGCAACAAACACCCCTTCCATGCAAACTATTTCCCCAAACACATCCAATTAAAATTTTGAGATAGATATTTTGTTTAGCATAGTTGATTTCCAGATAGAAAACATATTTTTGAGGAGGACACTCCGCTGCAACCCTTAGGGCAAGGCTTATAAGTTATGCCTTGGGGTCATATAAGATTTTTATAGAAAGCTTTGTCGTAGAAACGTCTAAAAGAGCTCATTCAATTGGAAACTCAAAGGTCTAGTGCCCTTTTTAATAGTCGAAAGTGATTGGAGGGCAACTAAACCCCCTCTCACGCCCACCTATTCCCCAAACACATCCAATCGAAATTTTGAGATAGCCATTTCGCTCAACATAGTTGAAAGCTCTTAAAATTAGTCTTTGAGGATGAACCCCCCCCCAAAGACCTCAGGGCAAGGGTTATAAGTTATGACCTGGAGGCATATAAGGTTTTCATAGAAAGTGTTGTCGTAGAAACTTCAAAATGGGCTCAATTGATTGGAAATTGAAATGGCTACTGCCCTTTTTAATAGTCGGAAGTGATTGGAAGGCAATTAACACCCCTTCCACGCCCACCATTTCCCCAAACACATGCAATCAAAATTTTAAGATAGCTATTTTGTTCAATGTAGTTGAAAATTTTGGAAATTATAGGAAACTCCACCCACAGTCTTCAGGGCAAGGGTTATAGGCTATGCCCTGGGGGTATATAGGGTTTTTATTGAAAACCTTGTCGTAAAACGTCAAAAAGGGCTCATTCGATTGGAAATTCAAAGGGCATTTGCTCTTTTTAACAGTCGAAAGTGATTGGAGGGCAACAAATCCCCCTCTCACGCCAACCTTTTCCCCAAACACATCCAATCAAAACTTTGATATAGCCGTTTTGTTCACCGTACTTGAAAGTTTTGGAAATTAGGTCTTTAGGGATGACAACCTCCCTACAGCCCTCAGGGCAAGGGTTGTAAGTTATGCCCTGGGGGCATATAAGATTTTTATAGAAACTGTTGTCGTAGAAACTTCAAAAAGTGCTTATTCGATTGGAAATTGAAATGGTTACTGCCTTTTTTAAAAGTCGAAAGTAATTGGAGAGCAACAAACCCCCATCTCACGCCCACCGTTTCCCCAAGCACGCACAATCAAAATTTTGAGATAGAGATTTTCTTTCAAAGTAGTTGAAAGTTCTGGAAATTAGGTCTTTGAGGATGACACCCCCCCACAACCCTCAGGGCAAGGGTTGTAAGTTGTGCCCCGGGTGAATATGAAGTTTTTATAGAAGGAGTTGTCGTAGAAACCTCGAAAAGGCTCATTCGATTGAAAAGTGAAAGGGCTAGAGCCCTTTGCAATAGTCGAAAGTGATTGAAGAACAACTGAACCCCCTATCACGCCCAACATTTCCCCAAACACATCCAATGAAAATTTTGAGATACTGATTTTGTTCAACGTAGTTGAAAGTTCTGGAAAATGGGTCTTTGAGGATGACAACCCCCCCCCCCCCTCATCCCTCAGAGCAAGGGTTATAATTTATACCCTGGGGGCATATATGTTTTTTTTTCGAAAGTTTTGTCGTAGAAAACTGCAAAAAGGGCTCATTTGATTGGAAATTGAAAGGGCTAGAGCCCTTTGCAATTGTCGAAAGTGATTGAAGAACAACTAACCCCCCTCTCATGCCCACCATTTCCCCATACACATTCAATCAATGTTTTGAGATAGGCATTTTGGTCAACGTAGTTTAAATTTCGGGGAATTATGTATTTGAGGATGACAAACCCCTGAGAGCCCCCAGGGCAAAGGTTATAAGTTATGCCCTGGGAGTATATAAGGTTTTTATAGATAGAGTTGTCGTAGACACTTCAAAAGGGGTTCATTCAACTGGAAATTGAGAGGGTTAGTGCCCTTTTTAATAGTCAAAAGTGACCAAGAGGCGAATGCCCCCCCCATACCAATCATTGCCCCGAACACTTCTGATTAACATTTTGATATAGCAATTTTGTTGAACGTAGTCGAAGGATCTGGAAATTATGTTTTTGAGTATGATAACCCCCACAGCCCTCAGGCTAAGGTTGTAAGTTATGCCCTGGGGGCTTATAATGTTATATAGAAAGTGTTGTCGTAAAAACTTAAAAAAGGGCCCTTTCGATTGGAAAATGACAGGGCTATTACCCTTTTTAATAATCGAAAATAATCAGAAGGAGAACCCCTCCCCACACCTATCATTTCCCCTAACATTTCCGATCAACATTTTGATATGGCCATTTTGTTCAAGGTAGTTGAAAGGTCTGGAAATTATGTCTTTGAGGATGACAATCCTCCCCATAGCCCTCAGGACAAGGGTCGTAAGTTTTGCGTTTGGGGCTTTTAACGTTTTTATAGAAATTTTTGTCGTAGAAGCTTCAAAAAGGGCTCATTTGATTGGAAATTGAGAGGCCTAGTGCTTTTTTTATTACTAGAAAGTGATCAGAGGGCAAATGTCTCCTTCGACGCCTATCATTTCCTCAAACACTTCCAATCAAAATTTCGATATAGCCATTTTGTTGAGCCTATCAGAAATATCTGGAAATTATGTCTTTGAGGATAACAAATCCCCCCAGCCCTCAGGGCAGGGGTTGTAAGTTTTACCCTGGGGACTTATAGGGTTTTTATAGAAAGTGTGGTCATATAATCTTCAAAGGGGGCTCATTGGATTGGTAATCAGACGCTCTACTGCCCTTTTTAAGAGTCAAAGTGATCAGAGGGCAGCTACCCTCTCTCCCCTACGCACGTCATATTGTCCCGAAATGTGTCTAATAGAAATTTTGAGATAGCCATTCTATTCAAAATAGTCTAAATATCATATAACAAGGCTTTTGGGGTTGAAATAAACCCCAGAGATTAGGGGCAAGGGTTGTAAGTTATGTCCAGGGGAATTAAACTTTTTTATGGAAGGGATGGTTGTTTAACTTCAGAAGAGGCTCAAGCTTACTCGCTGAAAAAAGACTATGTCAATATAGAACGAACAGAAAAAAAAGAGTAAAAAACTCCATCATGAGTGGAAATTAATCTGAGTAGGGTTGTAAGCTCTATGCTTTCTAAAAGCCAGAATATAATTTGTACTTTACTGAAAAAAATTCTTTTAAATGTTTTCACTTTTATAACTTTAAGAAATCAAAAATTAATTAAGATTTTAAGGAATAAATATCAGCATTATGTATATTAAACTGACAATGCACATTTTTTTTTCAGTAAATTCATTTGAATTTTTTTCAGTAAAGTACAAATTATATTTTGGCTTCTAGAAAGCATAGGGTTTAGAACCCTACTTAGATTAATTTCTGCTCGTTTTGAGTTTGACTTATTTTTATTTGTGTTTGTTTTGGGTTTCATTTACTTATTAATACTGATTTGTGGTAGTTGTATGCCTGGTAGATAATTTGATTCTATTTTTGTTCATTTTGGTTTAATGAAGTTCTTTACTTTTTTTGAAGAGCTAATTTTGTGCAATTTTTTTTGATTAATAGCAATTAACACTTTTGCTTGCTCTGATTTTGATTAATCTTAATTGTTTTGACCTAACATAAAGAAAGAAAACGATCTAAAATGGGGATTTTAAAGGCCAAACGACAACACTGAAGAAACACACAAAGGGGATATTTCGAGAGAACAATCGCTTCTTTTCTTCAGCGTGAACAAAATAATATAATCTAGGAAAATGCTGAAGAAAAAACAAAAGAAAAATTGCGGAAAGTCAACAAAACCAATGAAAAAAAAAAAAATTAAAACATAGATAAAATTCCATAAAAGTTTTAGAATTAAAACCAAATACCTAACAACCATAAGGTGAATCATTCGCCAATATCCACGATTTGCGCTAAATTCTGAATTGCCATCGACGGATAGCCTACTAACGAACAACCATGTTCGGAATACTAACAAATAACGGAAAATTTTGACCTAGGTGATGCAGGAGGTTTGGCGTCGCCATTACCTCATACGTTGGTACATGTATTAACAAAAGCTTCTCCGGTTTTGCAATGCAAAGACGGGGTTAAGAAACCACAAATCCTCACGAATAACAAACGTTTCCACAACGATCCAATTCTTCTCACATGGCCGAATCAGACCAGTTTCTGTTTTGTGGTACACGGGGTTAAAAGAATAGACACTATCCAAGGTAGTGTTTTGGTTTTAATTCAACATATAAAACATTTTTTATTTAGTAGAAAAGAAAATGAGTTTATAGTTTTGTTTATGTATGAGCCTGGTGTTTAGTAGACCAGAAAATTATTTGTATTTTAATGGTTTAGCTGCGGTAAATCCAGTATTTGGGATGGATAATACCTTTCATAAGTTTATATTTTACAAATTACATAAGGTCATAACAGCTTGGCCGTATACACCGTCATTACATAAGGTCATAACGCCTAGGGCGTATAGGCCGTCATTACACAAGGTCATAACGCCTAGGGCGTACAGGCCGTCATTACATAAGGTCATAACGCCTAGGGCGTATAGGCTGTCATTACATAAGGTCATAACGCCTAGGGGATACAGACCACCATTACACAAGGTTATAACGCCTACGGCATATAGGCCTTCTGGCAAGTGATAAGTTGGTCTAGAGATTGCAGCTCAGTCCCAGCGTCTAATTATAAAGATTTTATAGTTGGATAAAATTATGTATTTATAATATTGTAATTTTTTAAATACGTTAAAAAAAAATAAAAAAAAATAAAATGAAAATAAATTTAATTTTTTTATAGATGAATAATCAAGATGCATTACAGTTTTGGAAATGTTGAAATCATTGCAGGATGAAATGAAAAATATGAAGTCACAGATTGCTTGTTTACAAAATGGTGGAAGATCCTTTTCCGAGCGTGACCACACCTCCAACACTAACAGAGATGAGGGCCCCTCAACAACGGCCTCGAGAGACCGAGAAGATACAGGTGATGGCAATTCTAAGAATGAGGACAATGATTCTTTGCGTTTCGATGACAAGCAGTCGATGGTAGACACCAATGCCGGAACAGATGACAATGTCTCTTGGCAGAGTCGCTGGACCTTGTATACGAAGTACTGGGTGACACCATTTTCCCCAGGCCTACCATTACTGTTCAACAGGCTCGCTCGGCGGCAGAGCTGGTTTTGGCAATTGAGCCATTCAAGAGAAAACAGCTTATCACGTTACCTTTCTCCCCAATGCTGAAAAACTTCATCAAGCAGCGCTCAGAAGAACTGCAGTCAACAACAAAGAATAAGTCATTCTCAGAACGTGGTACTTTCTTCGATCCTCTCGACATACCGGGCCGAGCGAAAGCTTACAAATGTCACGACACACATTTGGCTTCACAGGCGCCACGCGTCAACCCAGAGTTCAGTTTGTTGTCACCAACTGGACAAGTAGAGGACAGAAATTTCATATCGGTCGACAGAAAGTAATTCTTGGCCTTTGAGTCTTCCACCCGAGCAGCTATGAGCATGATGTCTTACAGTGACCTCATGTTAGGTACTGTCATAAAAATGTTAAAGGCAGAGAATGTCTTTCCTGACACTATTCCAAAACTGATGAAGCTCTTGGAATCTATCAATAGATGTCAGCAACACCTTTCAAATATTATTTCTAGAATATGCTCAAATTTGATGCTCATGAGAAGGGATAACGTTTTGAAATCAATCCCTGACTTGGCTCAAGAGATTAGGAATGAATTGAGGTCATCATCTCTGGAAAGTGAGTTCCTTTTTTCCGCCGACTTTAAGGACCTGGCTCATAGAATGAGGCGATGCAGGGTTGAAAATAGGGAGTTTTCCAACCCTCCTTCAACAGCTCAGTCTAAGCGGCCAGTAAAGAGAGAATATGAAATGCAATGGGACCGACGAGACTTTCGTGGCCCAATCCAAAAGAAGCCAAGATATGAAGAGAAACAGCCATTTCATTCCCAGCATTGAAGGGAAGGCTTTACCAACAAAAAAGGTCGTACCTTCACTTCAGCCCCAAAAACGGGAGAAAGAAAACAGTCAAATACTCAATGACTTGATCCTGGCGCCAACTCAAGATCCTCTTCCCGTAGGAAATCGTTTGTCTCACTTTGTAGAGAACTGGAAAAACATAACAGACGACAAGTTCGTTCTGAACGTCATCAAAGAGGGCTACCGTCTGGACTTCAAAAATACCCTCCTCTACTACGCAACCCGATCAACGAATCAAATATGTCAAGCAATAAGTTGCTAATTTTGGAATCAGAGATTGCCGTAATGCTCGAGAAAGGCGTAATAGAGGAAGTCCAAACTCAGTCGTCTCCAGGTTTTTACAGTCGGATTTTTCTGGTTCCGAAAAAGGAAAACAAGGGTTGGCGCCCAGTAATAGACTTATCTTGCCTAAACCAATTCTGGGACGTGACAACTTTCAAAATGAAGAACCAGGCCACAATACTAACTGCGATGCAGAAATTAAATTGGGCAGCGTCAATAGATCTGAAAGACGCCTACTGGCATATCGGCATTCACAAGAGCTATTGGAAATATCTAAGGTTCACCTTCAGAAACCAGATCTATCAGTTTAAAATGCTCCCTTTCGGACTAGCATCGAGTCCAACTGTTTTCTGCCACGTTATTGGTGTCATCATGAGCTATTGCCACCTTCAAGCCATCCAACTGCATGCTTACATGGACGACTGGCTTCTGCACGACTGCCGAAATTCGGTAGTACAGAGCAATGTAAGGACCATGATGATTCTCCTGCACAGACTTGGGTTCATGCTGAGCAAGAAATCAGAATTGCAACCTATGCGACGGATCATATTTCTTGGGTTCCTGGTAGACCTGGAGGTAAATAGGGTGTGTACCTAACCCTGGAAAAGATTCAGAACTTGATACATGCAATCAAGGCAGCTCTGGAAAAATCCCATACCTCAGTAAGGCAACTGATGAAGCTGATTGGACTCATCAATGCGGGCTCAAGAGTAATTCCTTTCAACAGACTACATCTCAGAAAATGTCAGTTACTAATGCTCAGATTGTGGGACAGGTCTTGGAACAACATAGATTTAAACATCCTAATTACGACAGAGATGAAAGAGGCATTTTCACCGTGGCTGAACAAAGATTGGCTGAGTCAAGGCCTTCCTCTCAAGCCCCCTATTGTTTCCAAAACAATATTCACCGACAGCTCAACCTACGGATGGGGTGGCTATCTAGAGGACCCACATCAAGACACT
Organism: Artemia sinica; assembly: GCA_027921565.1. Classification (NCBI taxonomy): domain Eukaryota; kingdom Metazoa; phylum Arthropoda; class Branchiopoda; order Anostraca; family Artemiidae; genus Artemia; species Artemia sinica. Next base: position 21,163,990 of record CM051268.1, read on the forward strand.
TCGGGGACTTGGTCTCCAGAAGAGAAACCTCTTCATATAAATTGCCTCGAGATGAGAGCCGTAGCCAACACAATCAAAGCCTTTGCGGAGGAGCTAAGAAACGAGGTAGTCATGGTAGCGACAGACAACTCGATGGGGGTCAATTGCATAAAAAAGAGGGCGGAATCCGTTCTTTCTCCCTAGAGGAGGAATCCATAAAGCTCTTTGAGATTACGATGGCCCTGAACGTTCACTTGAGGGTAAGACACATCGCCGGGTCACTCAATCTAGTAGCCGACACACTAACACGAGAAGGAAAAGGTCTCCCCCCGGAATGGAGTCTCAACGAGAGTGTCTTCAGAGCCCTGTAAAAAGAGTACGGATTGCCAGAAGTCGATCTATTCGCGACTCGATTGAACCAGAAGATCGAAGTATATTTCTCACCAGTTCCAGATTCTCTTGCGGTCAGCACAGATGCCCTTGTCCAGGATTGGTCAAACAAACACAGATATGCCTTCCCTCCATTTGCCCTGATCCCAAACGTTCTGGAGAAGGTTCGAAAGTCTGTGAACTGCCGAATAACGCTAATTGCTCCGCGATGGCCTCGCCAAGCTTGGTACATGAATCTTCTCAACCTGCTAGTAGAGTTGCCTATACCCCTCGGAGATCAGTCAATCTCCTCCAGCAGGGTCGACTTCGCCACCCAGCACTAAGGAATCTAAATTTACACTGGTGGAAGATATCGAGCGTAGACACGAAAAGAGAGGTTTTTCTAGGGAATCAGCCCATGCAATTGCCTGGCCCCAGCGACGAACTACCTTTGAATTGTACAATGGAAAATGGCAAGTGTTCGTGGGTTGGTGTAGTGAAAGGAAGATTAGTCCTCTCGAAACCAGTACTCAGACAGTTGCAGAATCCATGATATATCTAAAGACTGGTCGAAACCTCGCACCATCAACGATAGAAGGTTATAAAGCAGCAATATGCGGAACGCTAGCTCTAGCTACAGGAACAGATATCAGCAAACATAATTGTTTGACGAAAATGATTCAGAACTTTTGGCACGAGTCACCGCGGACACAACATGATATTCCTGCCTGGGATCTTGGCCTTGTTCTAAGGTATTTTAGAACTTCACGATTTCTTGACTTGTGGAATATTGATATGAAAGATCTTACTCTTAAGACGGTATTCATTACTGACATCGCATCTGGTCGTCGAAGGAGTGAAATTCATGCCTTGTCCTTCAGTACAGCACAATTTTCGGATAATTCAGTAACTCTCAGGTTTCTCCCTTCGTTTAGACCCAAAACCGTGAAGCCGTATGAGATACCTTCTCCTATCCTTCTTCCCGCACTAGATGTAGATCCAGCTTTGTTTCCAGTGAGAATACTATCGGCCTACGCAGAGCGAACGGCTAACGTGGCGTTCAGAAAAGGGAGAAAAAGGTTCTTCATTCCTTTTTCTAAAACAGCACCACGAGAGGTGGCAGCTGGAACAATTTCTTCTTGGATAAAACAGGCCATAACTATGGCATATGAGGCAGCAAAAGAAGAGTGTAGAAAAGGGAAAGCACACGACACAAGATCCGTGGCGGCGTCACGGGCGCTATCAAAATCAGTACCACTTGCTGATATAATGAGTGCTGCTGGTTGGTCTTCTGAGTCTACTCCCAGACAACACTACCTTCATGAAATAGAAGATTGAACCGATGCTCTACCTTTCGTTGCGGTTCAGACAGTTTTATAATTTATACATTTGAATATTTGAGTTTGAAAATAAAATTTTGTATTAGTTGATTTAGGAACCCACCACCAAATCGGTTGGAATCTAAGCTTTTGTTAATAGATGTACTAACGTATGAGGTAATGGCGACGCCAAAACCGAACTTTCAAATGAAAGTTCAGTTTGGCTAGCCGATATTTACCTCATACGTTGGTACATAGAGTCCCTCCCTCCTCCCAGCTCATAGAGAGTTAAGGAATTATAAGGGATCAAGTAAAAAAAAATGATCTGATTCGGCCATGTGAGAAGAATTGGATCGTTGTGGAAACGTTTGTTTTTCGTGAGGATCTGTGGTGTCTTAACCCCGTCTTTGTATTGCAAAACCGGAGAAGCTTTTGTTAATAGATGTACCAACGCATGAGGTAATGGTGACGCCAAAACCGAACTTTCAAATGAAAGTTCAGTTTGGCTAGCCGATACTTACTTCATACGTTGGTACATAGAGTCCCTCCCTCCTCCCCGCTCATAGAGAGTTAATGAATTATAAGGGATTTAGTTAAAAAAAAAACTGATCTGATTCGGTCATGTGAGAAGAATTGGATAGTTGTGGAAACGTTTGTTTTTCGTGAGGATTTGTGGTGTCTTAACCCCGTTTTTGTATTGCAAAACCGGAAAAGCTTTTGTTAATAGATGTACCGACGCATGAGGTAAGTATCGGCTAGCCAAATTGAACTTTCATTCGAAAGTTCGGTTTTTAAAATGAAAAGATATTTTTTTTTTTATAATCTTATATCAGAAGATGCTGTACGGATCTACGCGATATTATGCAACGATTTTGTCTGCATCTATGTTGTGTTTGCACCATCATACTGAATTTTGCTGAGGAACAATCCTTTAGTTTACCTGAAATGAGTTTCTTTAATTTTTTCTATTTTGGTATAATGGTTCATCTTTTTATGTAATTGTCTTAGCAGGTATTAATTGTTTAATCTATTTTTTTCTCCCTTTTTTTGGAAACCGAAATGTTCGGACTTTTATTAGTATTCAATATTTCAATGTTTTAATTTTTACTTTCTTATTTGGCAATTTTATTTTATTGATATTTTATTTGATGGCGCCTTGTTTTTGAAATTGCTGGTCTACATAAATATCAGGGAACTGACATTAGTCCATAGACCACAGCTTAAAAACAAGGTTATAACCCATCTTTTGAAAATTTTCACGGGCAATTTCAAATACGAAGAAGTAATAGATAGTACCATAGCAGATAATAAAAAACAGGTAAGCTACAGGTTCAATTAAACAACCTATCACCATTTATTTAGATGAGAGGAAAACTCGTTTTTGTTATGTAAAACCATAAATAATAATAAAAAAATTTAAATAGCTAGTATGTACCGCAACTAAAAGCTGCTCCTTCGGAACGGGTTGGTTAAGACCAACTGACGCAACTGAAAAAAGGCAATGCTTTAAAAAGCTACTTGAGAAAACTTTAACTGTTTCTTTCACCGAAATATGACAGTCGTGTTCGTGATATTGCATAACTGCTGTATTAAAACGCGCCAGAGTTTCTAAGATAAGAGAGGATCAAAATGGTTAGTGATTAGAATTTTTTTTCTTCTTAGTATGGAGTATACATTAGAGATATGATTGGTGAAGCTGAGATAGTTTTGTATGACAGGGGACGTAATGGTGTCGAGGAAATACATTTTTTGGTTCAAAAACAAAAAGTAAGAATGTAATTCGTTAGTTTGTACTCTGTATTGTGTTACTTTTTTCAAAGATATTTGAGTTTCGCCGTTCGGAGGAATAACATGAATACTGTTTTTTTTTAGATAATTTTGTTTCATGGTCTGTGCGATTTTATAAATGGCGTCATGCAGGGACGGGTAAATATCTACCAAATCATATTATTGACTTACGCCTAAAGTGAATATACCACTCGATGCCTTTTTTTATGCTGATTACGAATATAATAATCATTTCTATCGGAAATGAATTTCAGCCCCCCCTATATATGCCAATTCAGGGTATATATTTCTACATTAGGGGGGTGGGGGCAAATTTTGTTTCTGATGTAAATGGGAGATAAGTTTAAACTTTACCCCCCCCCCCCCCTAATGTAGAAATTTATACCCTGAATTGGCATATATAGGGGGAGGGGCTGAAATTCATTTCCGATAGAAATGATTATTATATTCGTAATCAGCATAAAAAAAGGCATCGAGTGGTATATTCACTTTATGTGTAAGTCAATAATATGATTTGGTAGATATTTACCCAGGGACGTACACAGGGAGAGACACCTGATCCTTATTCGAGTTACCGAATAATGCCCTCTTTATTATTTCCCCTCCCCCTTTCGTATAAATTCCTGCGTACAAGCCTGGCGTCAGGCATGAGGCTCTCTAATTAGCATCGAAGGACAGATTGAAGTAGCTAGAGATCTGCAGAATATGGCGAGTGTACCGGCTTAACCCATTCTAATGACTTCAAGACTGTAGGAAGAAAACTTCAATGAATGATAAGTCTGGGGTTTTTATTTTTTTTTTTGTATAGTTAACATTTTTTCAAGCTGTGAAATTGACTTTATCATTCCTGGCATTCTGATATCGTAAAAAATCACTTAAAGATTCTGATAGTTCCAGTTCTTCCCAGATAGTGTCCACCATCCGATCAACCAAGAAATAAGATTTTATCTTATGCACATATATTACCGGATATTCGATCATGTTTTTGCCTTATATAATTTTTCAGTTCTTCATTTTGGTACCTAGTATATCAGATCAACGTTATGTTTTCCATGAACTAGAGTTAGTAACTGATACACCTTTTATCTCTTCTATATCACCGTCTCCTATCCCGCCTCCCCTAACTCATGTGAAATATATATTGTCTCTGCAAATATAACTGTTGAAACTTACCTTTATCAGCAACATGTTTCAATAACATGTCTCCGCTTTTTATTTCATTTGTAAAATAAGAAACAAATGTGTAAGAATCAGTATATGGTTTTCGGTGGGATGACTAGAGAATCCTAAGCGATATTCTCATAAACATGCTTTATTTGTTTCCATCTTCAATCGCGGACTATTTGAAGTGGTTATCCAGACTCTGAGCGTGGAGGGAGGAGAGGGACTCGTGCCGGGGTCCCTGCATTTACGAAATTTTATCATTTTCGTATATGTATCTACATTATTTCGTATAATTGCCCTATTTTAGGGAATTTTTTACCTCCCAGGGATATGGTCTCGAAAGATATTTTTCGTAACTTGGCTGGCAAGGTTTATTGAAGAGTAAGATGTGTCAAAAAATTCAAATCCTGAACAAGTCGGAACACAGACAAGTACAAAGAGGGAACACAAGGGAAGAGGCTACTAAAAATTTCGTGATTGTTTCTATTACCTTTTTTGCTGTTTGATACATAAAAAAAAGAAAAAAAGAAGCAAAAATAGGTAGTTTTTATAAGAAACTTTAGGAGATTATAGATAAAATTGCAAATAGCTTCATACTCCAGAGGATGAATATTTGTATATGTAGCTACCTACCTCCTCTTTCTATCTGCCTGTAACTGTGTATTGAACGCACTGCCACCATTGCAGTTTCTTTGGGGTATTTTGATTAGTCCATATCCCTGAACTGTCCCTTCTGTTTTTGTTCTATTGAAAGTGCTCTTGCCAATAAATCAAGATCGAATTATTCCAGTGATCATGATTCCTACTGATTTACAATCATTGTACTTCAGATCAAGGATTCAAATAAAGAATCACGCTAAAATATTAAGCATTATGTTTTTTTTAGCTTTACAATGTAATGGATGTAAATCAGATTTTCAGTGGCAATTTGTGCTTTATCATGAATGTGTAATTTGAATGTTAATTTAGTCCTTGGAAAATAACACAAATTCGTCATGAAGTTCCTTTCCATTTATATTGTTCCGCAGAAGTAATAGTAGTCGTAAATTCTTAATATATACAAAACAAATGACTTTCACTTTTAGTAGACTTGGCTCTAAGAATTCTTTTAATTATTTGTTTTTTTTATGGGAAGTGACTTTTATTTCTGCAAGAATCATAATCAATTTACTAAATAAGAAGATAAAACTCTTCTAGACTTGGATTATGCTGATGATTTCAATGTCCTATTTAAAAATGTTTGGAGGTTTTGCTTAGGGCGCAAAAATAGTTTGAAATTTTAAGACAACTGAGGAAGACTAAAGTTTTATATATAAATCATAAATTACTTTCATTTTTAATAGACTTGGCTCTATCTTTTTTTTGATGGTGATTCTTAATTTTTTTATGATAATCAACATCCTTTTACTTTTTAAAATCTTGTTGATCAACAACAATAGCCTTTTTTATTTATGTGATTTTTTCAGACTACGTAAGCAAGTTAAGAGTATATATACATCCCTTTTTTGAAATGCAACAAGACGCTTTCGCTTTTTAAAATGCACTTTGCAGCACCATTCGTATAAAATATACCAGGCATGCCAGTTGTCCTTTAAAGACTTTCCTTGCTAGGTATCATGCATTAGTTGAGCCTTTGTTTAGATAGAATTTGAGCCTTTGTTAGAACACATTGTTTTGATAGAATAGCCCCCTTGAACAGACGATTCCAAATGGATTTGACGTATCAAACAAAGCTGTATTTTTATGGAAGCTACTCTTTCTTAGGCGTTCGCTCCTTCAAGTAATCAAAGTCAGTTGTGTGGTAGCGCATTTACATTCCATGCCCTTAAATAATTTGGAAGAGGTGAGTGGATGGACCTATAAATGACTGTCATTTGCCCACACTAAACCCCTCCTTTAATAGTAGTAGTTGTTCTCCAGAAAAACTACTTATCCTACTAGCCCTCTTCGGAATCCTCTGAAGTGGTACTATAAAGAGTTTCGGGAACCGCAGCTAAAGTCGATCACGTTTTTTTTTTTTTAGATGGGCAGTAATATTCGAAAACGGGTCTTACGAGGGATAAATTGCAAAAAGAATTTTGGAGCAAATGATTACTTATAGTGCTCTTGCCCAGAAAGATAAGATTATATTAAATTGAGCGCTCCAAAATTCAATTGATAAGAAATAAGTTCCCAAGAGATGGAGATTATTTACTCTCATGGTGGCTTCATCCTAAAGGAAAAATAACAAGTATCGGGCAAGGGTGTCCATAGAGGACAGGAGGATGGGTTTCTAGAACATAAAAAAAATATAAAAAAAGGTATAAAACCTTTTTTTTCACACCATAGCTAGCTCCTTAAAAATATTTTGTGGGCTTGATCACCTCAGGAAAATTTAAACTGGTACCCTTGGAAACCTCCTTGGCTAACTATGACCTACAGAAGGTGGTTAGGGTTCAACAAATATTGTTGGATCCATAGAACAAACTAAAAAAAAAAAAATCTCAAATGAGACCGTACAGACGACCATAAACTCTATAATTATGTTTTAGTTCCTTTGGCATGTCCCTGTGCCAAGCTTCATCCACTAGTATCTTCTAAGAAATTCTTCTGCGGTATGTATAGATAAAATCAAACGGACAAAGGATTTGTTCTTTCGCATAAAACCAAAATTGGTTTTATCTTAAAATTCAGTTGTTCACAAAAATTCCATGTTCTATAAATGAGTTGGAAATATATTGCTAAGACTGTCAAAGACATTTCATGACAGAATTCCACCATTAATCAAAAAACATATTTTTCACACATCTGTTCTACACAGAAAACACAATCAAGCATTTTTCAGATAACATCAACATGAGCATTGAACTCAACTTGAAAACCTAACAAAATATAATTGTCAATTCTGTTCTTATGGAGTTTGGGAAAACTTATCATACAGAACCCATATTGTTTAAGAAATGTGATGTTTTTCTTGCAATTCTTTGTTTTTAATATTAGCCCTAGCCCAAAGCTGGCACTAACTGGGCTAAGAGAGGCAGAGCCAAACAAAGATACAGTAATACCGAACTTATTAAACAGAATTTAGAATTCAGCAGAAAGCTGTTATTCCTGATGTTGGATCATTTCAGCTCATCATTACCAAAAATGAAATCTTTAGTTGCCAATGACATCAAAATGACAAGATTTTTGCCCCCTCCTCCTCAGATTCTTCTTGGATTTATTCATACCTAAAAACAGCAAACTCCTAAGATTTTTTTTTTTTTTTTGGTTTCTTCAACACTATAAAGTCTATAGGCCCGTACTAAATTTTCGTCATTGTTATCGCTTGAACTGTGAAAATGAATAAATAAAAGTAATTAGTTAGATTTGACGACGCTTTTTATCTGTAAAATTCAAACTTTAATTATTTGTTGAATCAAAAAGTCAACTAAACCTTTGAAGGAAAGCTACACTTTTTTTTATACTGTGTATGCCATATGTTTTAGCTTATTTTGTATTGATTTATTATCCACACTTTTTCTTGTTTTGTTTTTAATTTAGCGCCCACTACTACCAAAATTGTATAACTGCTCACAGATGGTTTTTTTTTTCATTAGAAATTGAATTCCTGATTTTTCCTATTTTTTAAGATATAAAAAGCTGGGTAAATTTCAAGTTAACCAATTCCAAGAATTAGATTCAATTTAACTGTCCTTGGTACGTTAAGTAAAAGCATAGGTGCTTTTATATCGTTATATTAGTTGATCTATGCCACCAAAAGCTAAAATATTTTGAATTATTCCGATTGAACACTATCATGTGCTTTTCCGTCTGTTATGGCAGCAGTCCTTCATATAGGTAGCATCTCGGACCAGAGCACTTCCTACATATAACATGATTTAGGGGTGTTTGGGAAAATGGTGGGCGTGAGAGGGGGGTTAGTTGCCCTTCAATCACTTTCGACTATTAAAAAGGGCACTAACCCTTTCAATTTCCAATTGAATGAGCCCTTTTTGAAGTTTCTACAACATCGCTTTCCATAAAAACCTTATATGCCCCCAGGACATAACTGACAACCCTTGCCCTGATTGCTGTGGGGGAAGGGGTTGTCATCCTTAAAGACCTAATTTCCAAAACTTTCAACTACGTTGAATGAAATGGCTATTAAAATTGTTTATTGGATGTGTTTGGGGAAAAGTTGGGCGTGAGAGGCGGGTTAGTTGCTCTCAAATCACTTTCGACTATTAAAAGGGCATGGCTCTTGGAATTTTCCAATCGAAGGAGCCCCTTTTCAAGTTTTAATGACAAAGATTTCAATAAAAAACTTATATGTCCACAGGGCATAAGCTATAGCCCTTGCCCGAAAGACTGTGGGGGGAAGTGTCGTGGTCAAAGGTATAATTTCCTTAACTTTAAACTGCGTGGAACAGAATGGCTATCTCAAAATTTTTATTGGATGTGTTTAAGAAATGGTGGGCGTGGAAGAGGTGTTAGTTGCCTTTCAATCGCTTTCAACTATTAAAAAGAGCACTTGCCATTTCAATTTCCAATCGAATGATCCCTTTTTAAAGTTTCTACGACAACGCGTTCTATAAAAACCTTATATGCCCCCAGGGTAAAACCCTTTCCTGGAGGGCTGTGGGGGAGTGTCCTCCTCAAAAACATAATTTCTATCTGGAAATCCACTACTATGAACCAAATAGCTATCTGAAAATTTTGATTGGATGTGTTTCGGGAAATGGTGGGTGTGGAAGGGGTGTTAGTTGCCTTCCAATCACATTCGACTATTGAAAAGGGCACAAGCCACTCCAATTTCAAATTGAATGAGCCTTTTTCGAAGTTTCTACGACAACTTCTTCGATACGAAGTGCCCTGGTCTAAAGCAAGAAATAATCAATAATACGTTGTGCCAACAACGTTCTTATATGCCCCCAGGGCATAACTTAAAACACTTGCCCTAAGGGTTGTGGGGGAGTGTCCTTCTCAAAACTACATTTTCTATCTGGAAATCAACTACGCTGAACAAAACGGCTATCTCAAAATTTTGATTGGATGTGGTTGGGGGAATGGTGGGCGTGGAAGGGGCGTTAGTTGCCTTCCAACCACTTTTGACTGTTAAAAAGGGCCCTAGCCACTCCAATTTCCAATCGAATAAGCCCTTTTTGAAGTTTCTACGACAACTCCTTTGATGCGAAGTACCCTGGTATGGAAACAAAATAATACAATGTGCAAACATCGTTCATTACTTAGGCAGCGCCATTGCGCTGCCTATGATACGAGTGAAATGCAAGCACTTATCCACTGATGGTCACAATTAATTTGAAAAAACGTTTTCAAACAGTTCGTGGTAACTGTAAGTAAGAAGCGACCCGGCTCAATAGTAACTGAAACTCTAAAAAATGGAATTTTGAAACTAATAGATGCATCAAAAGAACCAAATTTTTATGCTGATTTCAAATATGTAAGTTTCATCAAGTTTAGTCCTACTCATCAAAAGTTAAGCACCTGAGAAAATTTGCCTGATTTTCAAAAAAAGTAGGAAACACCCCCTAAAAGTTATAAAACCTTAATGGAAATCACACCATCAGATTTAGCGTATCAGAGAACCCAACTGTAGAGGTTTCAAGCTCCTATCTGCAGAAATGTGAAATTTTGTTTTGCCAGAGGAAAGATCACGGATGCGTGTTTATTTTTTTTCCAGGGCTGATCGTGTCAACCCAGTGTTCCTAGAATATCGCGGGAGGGCTCATTGGAACGGAAATTAAAAGTTCTAGTGCCCTTTTTAAGTGACAAAAAGATAGTGGGCAACTAGGGCCCCTCCCACGCTCACTTTTTCCCCAAAGTCACCCGATAACAATTTTGAGATAGCCATTTTGTTCAGCATGGTCGAATATGCGAAGAATATATCATTTAGGATGACTTAATCCCCCACAGCCCCCGGGGGAAGGGCTGAAAGCTATGAACTTTACCCAATGTTAACATATAGTATTGGTTATTGGAAGTATATAGACGTTTTCAGGGGGAGTTTATCTGGTAGGGGGGGGGTCGAGGGTTACGTGGGTCGATATTTCCATGGAGGAAGTTTTCATGGGAAAGTGACACTGTTATGAAGGGGTTGCCGGATTTCCCAGCATTATTTAAAAAAAAAAACTATAAAAAATTAAATAGTAAAAAAACAAATTTTTCAACTGAAAGTAAGGAGCAGCATCAAAACTTAAAACGAACAGAAACTATTAAGTATATAATTGTGTTCACCCCCTAGTCATAAACCTCGCTCTTTGCGCCAAAGATGTGTTATCAAACAGTTCGGGGTAAAAAAAGGAATCAAATTTTTGTGCTGATTTCAAATATATAAATTTCATCAAGTTTAATCTTACCTATAAAAAGTTACGAGCCTGAATAATTTGCCATATTTTCGAAAAAAAGGGGAAACAACCCCTAAAAGGCATAGAACTTTAATGAAAATCACACCATCAGATTTAGCGTATCAGAGAACCCTGCTATAGAAGTTTCAAGCTCCTATATTCAAAAACGTGGAATTTTGTATTTTTTGCCAGAAGAAAGATCACAGATGCGTGTTTATTTATTTTTTTTTGTCCAAGGGTGATCGTATCGATCCATTAGTCCTAGAATATCATGAGAGGGCTCATTCTAACGAAAATTAAAAGTTATAGTGACGTTTTTAAGTGATTAAATAAAAAAAAACAAGTTTTATTTTAACTGAAAGTAAGGAGCGACATTAAAACTTAAAACAAACAGAAATTATTCCGTATATGAAAGGGGCTGTCCCCTCCTCAACGCCTCGCTCTTTACGCTAAAGTTTGACTCTGTCTCACAACTTTATTTTTTTAAAACAAAAAAAAACTTTAGCGTAAAGAGCGAGACGTTGAGGAGGGGACAGCCCCTTTCATATACGGAATAATTTCTGTTCGTTTTAAGTTTTAATGTCGCTCCTTACTTTCAGTTAAAAAAACTTGTTTTTTTTATTCAATTTCTGATCGTTTTTTAGTTAATGCAGCTTTTATTTTGGCTTACCATCACTGAATAAGTAAAACAAAATTTGCATATTAATTTTACTTTTCTTGTGCTAAATGGCTTTCCAATAAACCAAAACCAATACTATACAGAAATACCAATACAGAAATTATTCTGTATATGAAATGGGCTGTCCCCTCCTCAACGCCTCGCTATTTACGCTAAATTTTTTGATTGTTTAGAAAATAGAGTTGTGAGAAGGTCTAACTTTAACGTGAAGAGCGAGGCGTTGAGGAGGGGACAGCCCCTTTCATATACGGAATAATTTCTGTTCGTTTTAAGTTTTAACGTCGTTCCTTACTTTCAGTTAAAAAACTTGTTTTTTTTATTTAATTTTTGAACGTTTTTGAATTAATACAGGTTTTGATTTTGGCTCACCGTACATGAATAATTACAACAAAATTTTTATATTAATTTTACTTTTATTAGGTTAAATGGCTTTCACGAAACTTGTTTAATTTTATTTACGAACGTTTTTATTAGCAATAAATATACGTAACTTAAGAATTAACTTACGTAACGAACTTCTATATTCATATATTCTTAATACGTATATTAGGGAATTCGCCCCCTAGTCAATACCTTGCTCTTTAAGCTAAATTTTGAATTTTGTTCTTTAAAAATGACCCTTAATCACAAAGGCCGTTAATTAGAATAAATAGCTCTTATGAAAGTACTAAAACATCTTTGGCTTAAAGAGGGAGGTATTAACTAGGGGGTGAACCCAATCATATACGTAATATTTTCGGTTCGTTTTAAGTTGTGAAGTTGCTCCTTACTTGCAGTTGAAAAACTTATTTTTTTTTATTTGATTTCTGTTTTTTTTAAAGAATGCTGGGAAATCTGGCGCCCCCTTCATAGCAATGTCCTTCCCCCTGAAAGTTCCTTCATGGAAAGATCCTCCCACATAACCCCCCAACCCACCCCCTCCCCCACTACCAGAAAAAAATCCACCTGAAAACGTCTTTATACTTCCGAATAACCAATACCATATGTTAACATTGGGTAAAGTTCATAACTTTCAGCCCTCTCCCCGAGGACTTCGGGGAATTAAGTCATCCTTAAATACATAGTTATCATATTTTCGACCATGCTGAACAAAATGGCTATCTCAAAATTTTGATCGGATGACTTTGGTAAAAAAAATGTGCGTTGGAGGGGGCCTAGTTGCCCTCCATTTTTTTGGTCAATTAAAAAGGGCAGTATAACTTTTAATTTCCGTTCCAATGAGCCCACCCACGATATTCTAGGAGAACTGGGTCGATACGATCACCCCTGGGGAAAAAAAAAAAAAAACAAAAAACAAATAAACACGCATCCGTGATCTTTCTTCTGGCAAAAAATGAAAATTCCACATTTTTGTAAATAGGAGCTTGAAACCTCTACAGTAGGGTTCTCTGATACGCTGAATATGATGGTGTGATTTTCATTAAGGTTTTATAACTTTTAGGGGGTCTTTCCCCTTTTTTTGAAAATCAGCCAAATTTTCTCAGGCGCGTAACTTTTGATGGGTAGCACTAAACTTGATGAAAGTTATATATTTGAAATCAGCATTGAAATCTGATTCTTTTAATGTATCTATTGGTATTGAAAACCCGTTTTCTAGAGTTTCGGTTACCATTGAGCCGGGTCGCTCCTTACTTACAGTTCGTTACCACGAACTGTTTGACCAAAAAATTGAAGGACAACTTGACCCCCTACCATGCTCATTTTTTCCCGAAGTCACCAAATCAAAATTTTGAGATGACCATTTTATTCAGCATAGTCGAAATCTTATAAACATGTCTTTGAGGAGGACTTAATCCCCCAAAGTTCCCGGTGGAAGGGCTGCAAGTTATAAACTTTGCACATTGTTTACATATAGCATTGGTTAATGGGAAGTATACAGACATTTTCAGGAGATATTTTTTTCTGGTGGGGGGGGGGGGGGGTACGGGGAGAATCTTTCCATGGAGGATGTTTCCTTGGGGAAAGGGACATTTCTATGAAGGGGGCGCCAAATTTCCCTGTACTATAAAAAAAATGATCAGAAATTAAATAAAAAAAAGCAAGTCTTTTCAACTGAAAGTAAGGAGCAGCATTAAAACTTAAAACGAACAGAAATTATTACATATATGAGGGGGTATGCCCCCTAGTCAATACCTCGCTCTTTACGCTAAAGCTTTTTGTTTAGTACTTTCAAAAAAACTATCTATTCTAATTAATTTGCCTTTTTGATTCAGGGGCTTGTGATTCAAACAAAATTCGAACTTTAGCGCAAAGAGCAAGGTATTGAATAGGGGATAAATTCCCTAATATACATAATAAAAAACATACGAGTATAGAAATTTGTTACGTAAGTTAATTCGTAAGCTACGTTAAAACAAAATTTCGAGAAAGTTATTTAGCCAAAAAATAAAATTAATATTCAAATTTTGCTTTAATTATTCATGTATCGTGCGCCAAAATCAAAGCTGAATTAATCCAAAAACGTTCACAAATTAAAAAAAAACAAGTTTTTTTTAAACTGAAAGTAAGGAGTGACATTAAAACTTAAAACGAACAGAAATTATTCCGTATATGAAAGGGTTTGTCTCTTCCTCAACACCCCGCTCTTTACGTTAAAGTTTGGCTCTCTCACAACTTTATTTTTTTGATAAGAACCTTTAGTGTAAAGAGCGAAGTTTTGAGGAGGGGACAGCCCCTTTCATATACAGAATAATTTCTGTTCGTTTCAAGTTTTAATGTTACTCCTTACTTTCAGTTAAAAAAACTTGTTTTTTTTTATTTAATCATGTTTAAGACGATTTACTTCCGAAAGCCTAAAATAAAGTTTCCTAGAATATTTTGGTACGGTGTCATATATCATGCCTCCAACTCGAAAAAGGAGACACTTTTGAATATTTGGGATCTGAGGTGAATTCTAAAGAAATATTCCATCTGAAGAATATCTAGAGTTCAAGTGTTCTTTGCTAAACTCCCCAAGCATTTCTAGATTCGTTGAGAGCTTGCAAATAAAGTTAAGCACATAATAATCGACAGCAATGGCAATCCTAGTTTATAGTATGGATTCTTTGCCAATGAAAGCCGCACAGGGGCATGCTCTAAAGATTTTTGACCACCATTGCTTTCGCAAGTTGAGAGAACTTGCTGTCACAGACTCTGAAATGCAAAGAAAGATGCAAAAATAGACATTTCGTTTATAATTTAAATAATGACTGAGGCTTTTTTATGGGAAAATTTCCACCTTTATTTCTAGGCATGCACAGAGCCCGTTAGTCGTCATTTATATAGAGATAGCCCCCTTTACAGGTAAGGCCAATTAAAAGAGGAAAAATGAATTGTGGGCTTTCCAGTTTCAATTTATTTAGAAAACTGATTGTTATGTTTTAGACAAGAACAGCAAATATTAACTCAGCCGGATTCGCAGAACGTGTTATATGCAAGATAGTGCCAAAAGTATTGAGGAATCAATTTGGGTGGAACAAAATAACTTCCTGATACCCTTGGCATCTCACATTTGTGTCAGTATCTTATTGTGTTTAATAGTGCTATTTGCAATACAGACGTCTCGTTTCACGCCTTGAGTTTCATCCCGTTAAAATGTACACACGCTTTTTGGATTTGTTTTTGCAATTCTTTGTAAGTCAAAGATAGATTTTTTCCCCCTTTTAAATGATTAATTTGTTCCACAAAGCTAGTACATATCGTCACTCCTAAAACGAAAGGATTTATCAACCTCTTTTTTCTAATAAAATGGGTTAGAAATTGAGACGGATCTCCGTACTGGGTCTTTATCTTCTGCATACATTTGGAGAGGTGAATTTATTTTATACAAGGTCGGTAGGAGGGGGACTGGCCAGTTGGTTCAAATGAAGTTTAGTTATTTTTAAATGCACCTTACATATAATTAAGGGTCCAATAAAAGGTGCGAAGGGGGTTGGGGTTATGGCCCACCGGGCGAAAAAATTAAGACAATGTAAAGCTTCAATTTAGTCCTAGCCTCTGTGTATTTGCCCCATTTGTCCTCGAGACATTTTAATTGTAGTGAGGATATAACAGTAAACAACTATACTTATAGTACTTTAATTTGTTACTCTTTATTCTGAATTATTAGACAATTAGACCTCTAAAAATCCCATCTCCCTTCTCAGAAATTATCCTGTCGGCCTTGTATGATTTCGTTAGGTTTGTTACATAGATCCTAAGTTTTAAATTCAGGCCACAAAACTCAGCCACTTACGATGATTTTTCCACCCATATATTCTTCCTGCGTAAGAGATATTTTCCCCTTAAATATGAGGAAATCAATAGGTTATCCAAAACTAACTGTTTCAGAAGTGATTCTGACAAGTTCTTTTCTTGTATATTGAGACGTTTTAGCGCTGAAGCACTTTATTATGAAATTTAATTAGAAAATGCAAGTTTTTTTCAGCTGAAAGGAAGGAGCAGCATTGAAACTTAAGACGAACAGAAATTTTCCGTCTATGAGGGGCGTCGCCCTTTCCTTGGCTCTCACTCTTTAGTCTTAAAGTCATTTAAAAATATTTCTCATTTGGATTCAATGGCCCTTGTGTTTGAGAAGTCTTTCTTAACGAGTTGAACAAAAAGTCAAACTTTAGCGTAAAGAACGAGAGTTGAGGGCAGTCCCCTTTATATGCGGAATCGCTTGTTTTAAGTCTTGATGATACTCCTTACTTTCACTGAAAAAGCTTTGTGTTTTTATTTAGTTTCCAACGATTTATCAAATTATACCAGGAAATCTCCTTCCCTAATACCCCGTGTAAAATTTCCCATGGAAAATCCCCCCCCCCGAAAGTGTTCCTATCCATGGGAAATTATCCAGTTAAAATCCCCCCCCCACAGAAAGTTCCCCAAAAAAATTCTGGGTATATCGAATCACAACTACAATAGGTAAAACAATGGGCAAATTACATAACTTATAGCCCTTTCCCCAGGGACGATGGGGATCATATCACCCTAAAGACATAGCTAATGGACCTTTAAGTTGTGCTGGATCAAATGGCTGTCTCCAAATTATGGTCAGACGTCATTGGAGGAACGTCGTGAGTGGGAGGGGGACGATAGTTGCCCTCTAATCTTTTTAGTCATTTCAAAAGGGCACTAGAACTTTTGGTTTCCATTCGAATAAGCATGCTCCCGATATTCTAGGACCTTTGGTTCGAAAAGATCACACCTGGAAAAAAATAGCTAAACACGCATCCGTGGTCTTTTTTCCTGAGAAAAAATACGGAATCCCACATTTCTGTAGATAGGAGCTTGAATTCTCTACAATAGGGTTCTCTGATATACTGGGTATAATGGTGTCGTTTTATTAAGATCTTTTGATTTTTGCTGTGTTTTCTCAGGCTTGAAGTTTTTGACGGGTAGAATTAAACTTAACGAAATTAATGTATTTGGAATCAGCATAGAAAGCTAATTCTTTAACTATTAATATCAAAATTTCATTTGTTAGAGTTTTGGTTACTATTAAGCCGAGTTACTTCTTACAGTTTGTTTCCATGAACTCTTTGATTCAGCCCCAAGGAACGTTCCAAAAATAAGGACTATAAGCAAAAAAAATAACATAAGAATTATTTACCATCAAACATGAATTGCTTTTGTTAGAAGTCAAATTAACGGCCTAAAAAGATACAAAAAGTCTAATATGAATATTTCATTATTCTTTTTACAGACTGTTGACCTAGCTTTTGCAAGATTCAAATTTTAAGCGAAATGAAGGATTGGATTTATGTCAGGAATCGGTAAAGTAAATATGGACAGGGTTACCGGCAGGTGAAACAATCATTACATTTTAGTGATTTTGCGGTTGATTTAGTAATTTTCTTCAATAATCTAGTGATTCATCTGCTGATTTAGGGATATTTTACTTTAGGCAATATACAAAATCACTAGAAATAGTGATAAATCACTAGTGATGACAACCTTGAATACGGCCTTTAAATCGAGAAATGACGATAACTATACTGCGTAACAAATATCTTGGCCTCAACATGCGCTTGGAGTGAATTAGTTCGCTACGGCTGAAGGTATCCCCTGAAACAATCAATTTTTCGACAGGCCTGTGGCTATAACTTGCACCAAACTGACAACAAACATTATATTACTTAGGCTTTTGCTTAGAGAAGGATCTAAATTAGCTTAAAAACAAACAAATCATCCCTTTTCAACGATTTCAACCAATTTTTGACGTATCTTAATTTAAAATACCCTATACACTGACTTTCAAAATTTAATACGATATATGGATAGAATTGAATCTCAGCTAGGAGTAATAGTAAAATTCTCCTCTTCCGTTGATATATTGAACTTTGATATAACAGATTATTGATATATGTATAATTTTTATTGAAGAGGGAACCTAGATGTATTTTCTGGAGAGAAAGAAAGGGTTTAAAAAACCTTGTTGTTGAAAATCTTTATACCTCTTTATACATCCCTTTATGCCTATTAATGCAATTTTTTCTGCCGCAATGCTGCAAAGATTAATGAACTTCTCATAGGAAAGAATACTTTCATTATTTTTGCTTCTTTGATTTTTAGGAGAACCGATCAAAAGAAACAAAAATCTAAAATTTTTAAACCTCCTTTTATTTGAAAATTAAACACTTTTTGAAAATTTTTCGGCCTCAAAGGAAGAAAGGATGCTTGCAAGAATTCATGGAACAAGAGCGTAATAGTTTTGATATAGTTACAACGATTAAAGTGTTTAGAGCGGTTCTTAAATCCGGCAAGCAATAAAGACGGGCTGGCAGCACGATTGGAATGCTATTAATAAATTTGATTGATTTTAATTGAATAAAGATAATAAAAACAATACAGATTTCCAAGGATAAATCCAAAATTGGACTTAAACTGGCTATCAATTAAATCTCAAATCTGTCGTTGCATAGTCTTGGAAAGACCAGAATGTAGTCAACGCTATATTTTCTGAAAAGAAATGTATAGTATAAGTTTAAAATACAGTTTTAAACAATATCTCTGGAAATTCTGATACAAAAGAAGTTTGCGTCAGTCTTTAATTTTATGTGTTACTTCTCAGCGGGTGACATTATGAGTCACACTTCTTAGCGCCAGCCAGGCACGTATGCAAAAGCAGGGGGTGACTACAGGTTCCTACAAACCTTGAATAATTAAAATATATAGAAAAAATTTGCTCGATTCCCCTGAATTATTATGAATCGACGTCACTAGTCTAGCCTAGAAGTAGCCTAGCTACTAGAACTAACATGGTTTTGTTTAGCAGACGATTTGTGAAACTTATTAATGGGTTTGAAGGGTGATAATATGAAAGAGGGAAGATTGTAAGACTCATGGTGATGGTTTTCGACCTTGGAAATTATTGTGGTACGTTTTTCATGTTTCCCAGCCTTCTTAATCTAGAAATGACACCCAAAGCGCTATCTTTGGATGCCAAATGGTCATTCATGATGACACAATTAAATATTTTGCTGGTCCACATAATAGTAAATACATTCTAAGACTACACTGGCTATAAATGACGTATGAAAAATAAGAAAAAACACATAAATAATATAATTAGATAGCCGAGAAAACGAGGGTAATACCAGCCAGTGTAAAAAAAAAGAATCAAAGACGACAAAAGCAGATATTTCGGCAAGGACGTTCGCCGAGCCGTCGAACAGAGCAGAAGAAAAACTGAATAAAAAATCAAAACAAAAAACGAAGCCAGAATGAATGAAAGACCATTCACCAGTTAGATTGGACAAGAATTATCTGCTTAGCAATTGACTTAACTTACCTCCTCACCTGAGTTTTATTAAAAGTGCGGTCAGATGATCTTAATTTGAACTGAGGAAAAATGTTATTTGAATTTTTAATATTAACTTATTCTCAAATAATATATTAAAGCTCATTTCAAACTGAGTCGGAGTAAGATCACCGGTTTATGCAGATAATAATTTGAAAATTTTATTGGGGGGGGGGGTAATCCATTTTATAATCTCTTCATTTACTTACAAAATTGATAATTTTGAAGCAGCTTCAAAGAGGGTTTCGGGGGAATTTCTATCGTTTTTCCACAAAAGTCTTTAGAATGCCTTAGACATTCGTTAGGGAAATTCTTTCCATGTTGCTCCTGTATTACCGTACTCTATCACCAATCCCTATAAGTAGTTTGGCTCCCCTCGGATCAAATCAAGGATGGTCCTGCAAGCAATCATTCTATGATTATGGACTGCCATTCGCTCCAGGAACTCTGAAGTACTGTCACAAGCAGCAGTTGAACTTCGGCAAATGGCTGTGATTCGTTATAATTTAAAGAAGGTAAAGGGCATCTACACGAATGTCAAGTTTAATTCTTTGAATCTGTAACCTTTGGTAGTTAAATTTTCTCTCATGCCAGCTATTGTTGTTTTGACTACACTTCGCATACTAAAAGTAAAAAGAGTTACAGGCTTTTAAACTTTTGTTTTAAAAGATCCTCTTAAACTTATTAACTTTACCAGAGTCTGGTTAGATTCAAACGTTCTTTTTGTTGTTACAGTATGTTTTAAGTTTAAAGATATTCAATGTGGTTAACAATTTTAATCCAATTGTGACTTGAAAAAGATGTTTTTAAAGCAGCTCATGACTTGATTTTGGATTCTAGACTTTACTACACGAATATCAGATAAATCGGAAGTATTCTTCGCGGGCTTTTTGAGAACGGCCTCCTTCACATGCTAGGATGCCTCACTTTGCGGCTTGCCTCTTTTGAGCAAGCAAATGACACTTGATTCACTAACATGTTAGTTCATGTCGTTCATGGGATAATGATTTATATATGTGGTGATTTGGGTCTTGAGCCTTTTTTTTTGGTTGTGACGATCTCACCACCATGGGCTTTGCACTCAAAGTCAAGCCTGAATCCAAGGGGAGCACCTTCAAGCTCATCTAAATTCTCGAGATTTGTATGCTTTTTTTTATCTTGTATTTTTCACATAATTCTTCTATCTTTTTATTGCTTTTACCCTACCCTTACAACCCAAATAAATACTACTGTCAGAGTCATATCCAGGACTTTGTTGGGTGCGGGGGAAGAGGTTTACAAACAAATCTTCCGATGGATATTTATTACATGCATTTTACATATGTTTAGGCTTCCTTTGTATGAGGGAGAGGGGGTCCAATCCACGTAACCTTCTCACCCTCTCTCGAAACGGCCAAGGCCAGTGTATGTGCATTCTGCTCGAAAAGAGAGCGTGTAATTGTCTCATATACTTGGACTTACTCACCGTGCCTGGCTTGTTGCTAGCAAATTCATACAGCTGAAAGGTGATTCTCTTTTCATTGATTCGCGCACTTCGAGAGCACCGCACTATGTTCTTCACTAGACCCAGTTTTTTTTTTAATTTGATTCCACTATGTATGATATGGGCTATCTAGCCAGTCCATCTTCATCAATATAGAGCACGCCAATAACTAAGCCCATGAAGGAGGTGACTTTATGAAGAACACTGTCACAGTTTTAACCAAGCTTTGATGTCGGGACAATGTTGATCGATGAATTCGATTGGCAGATAGTATTTTTTTCATTCCTCTGAGTCAGATTCCATAAAAGGTAGCTGTTGCTGCGCCAAGCATTCCTTGCTGTCAAGAAAGAAAGAAAAAAACACCTACGTTCTTCCTCAGCAGCCTGCAAAAGAATCGTTGTACTAATTTTAGACACGTTCTTTCAAGTTTCAAACAACAGAGACAGAACTGTTAGCAGGATAGCTTTGAAGAAGAGGCTGATAAGGCCTTAGATTGGTGAGGTACCACTTTTGATATATCTATCAGGGCCTCGGGCTGACATCCGAGATATTTTTTGTACTAAGGCTTTGAGGTACTGCTGCCTGAGTACTCTGGGATTGTATGTGAGGATTTTTAAGACTTATTATCCTTCTCAGTGCAATTATCGACGAAGATAAAATAAAAGTTCAAAATAGGGATCAAATCCTTTTTAATAGACAGTGTATAATAAATTTCACAAAAAATACCAGATATTTCGGTCACGTATACAGCGACTGTCATCAGTAGTAAAACTGACGACGGTTCACTGTATATGTGACCGAAATATCTGGTATTTTAATGTGAAATTTATTATATACTGTCTATTAAAAAGGATTTTATCCCTATTTTGAACTTTTATTTTATCGTCATGGAAAGGCAGCGTGGTCTCCAAAATTATTTATCGACGAAGATAACATGTTTTGACAATACGAAAAGCTTAGGCACAGCGTCTTTTGTTTTAAATATTTCAGAATGTCATAAATTTGATTTAAATAATTTCACAATTTTTTCCATCATATGTTAAAACTGCGCTAGAATTCAAATACTGTTTTCAATAGTGAAATCGGCTTTTGAATCGATGACAGAACCAACAAGAAATGAAAGGGGGAATTGTCCGGTGGTATTGTTTGGGGACTGTTGATCACTATACCATGACAATTGACAGAACTAAACACAAACTCTGCCAACTTCTGATCCGAGAGAATGTCATTTGGTTGCCGCTGGAAAGGACGCGGTCAAGAAAGCCGTGAAACTATGATGCTTACTTCATTCCCTGACAAATTTTCAGTAGGACTGAGGCCACTAAGTTGCCTATGATAAACTTTCGCCTTGGAAAGGTAATCTTGCATAAATTTAGTAATGTTAATAATATTTTTTCTTGCTTTATCCCTCAGTTTTAAGCGTGTTGTGAATTTAGTTCTACTTCCCTCTGGGTAGTAAGTCATCTATATATTCTAACCCTACAAGCCTGGAGCATGAATATGTATGCTGTTTCAACGGTACATGACTTACCACGGACAGGTATCTAGTACTACAAACGGTACACGACCATACAGGTTTCTGTGTCAACACCCATTTTCTGGGCCTATCAGAGAGAACGAGTACGGAGGGTACTCCATATACGGTAACTTGATTATCATAGCTATAGCAATCAGATTCAATACATGCCAGACGGGTTCCTGAGGTTAACAGCCAAGCTTTCGGCTATTAGCATTCAAATGAAGTATAATGATGGCGTACGGTATTAGATATCAAAAAGTTGTATCATTTGCGTAAAATTAACTCAATTTGGGAAAAAGATATTATATTGGCATAACTCTGTTCTGAATGATCTTAATTGGTGATTGAATAATAGGGGTGAAAGAGAGCTCGATAACATTTTTAATTGGATTTTATGAAGGTGGTAGAAAGGGTTAAACTGCTTATCATTTAAGGTAAGTCTGAGGAGTGTGGTAACTTTTACGTAACTTAACATAAATTTGGAATAACATCAATGGTATTAATCTATGGAAACAATTACTGTTGACAAAGTTAACATGGGACTTCACTTAGCTTTACTTATCGGCTGTATTCTGTATAATACATAACTACCATTTGAGCAGTGTTGCCAATATAAAATATTTTAATTAATTAATTATTTGAATTAATTGAATTTATTTTATTAATAACCTGCATTACAATCAACAGAAAAAGACAGAGCACAAACAAGAAAATAAAAAAGAAGAAGAAAACTTACAAGAAAAACCAATACAAACAGACAGAACTACAAATAACATAACTATTTGAGAAGGTGGTCCCATTCGTGATCCAGAAGCTCTAGTTTTTTCACGTAATTCTGAATTACCTCCTCGACGGCACTCAGAGGCTCATCAATTCCATATTTTGCAATGATATGGTGGTTTCTAACAAAAACGGCACTTGAAGAAGATATCGGGCATACTCGAAAAATACCGACCTTATGTCTTTCTTGTTTCGTGCACTCAGGAGCTTCCAAAAAGGACACAGGTACAAGACATGAGGCAAAGCTACTACTTTATAAAGACGAGCCAAATATTTACGGCTTGAATTGTGACGGCTAGTGACAACACCTGCACAGGCAATTCGCACTTTTTCAGAAAGGAGTGCAGTAAGAAAAGACTTGGTCTCTCGAAGATTACGACCAATCGGCAGACCAAGGTACGTAATGTGATTAGACGGTGTTACGGTAGTTCCACCAAGCCTGACTGTAGCATTATATTCAGGACAATTAAAAAACAAAACAGCAGACTTTTCTACATTATATTGGAAACCAATATCAGCATAACTTTTTTCAAGACGCGAGAAATTATTTTCTAATGAAGAAAGCAACCGAGACAGATTTAAATGATCATCTGCAAAACCCAGAATGATCATCTTGCAAATATAACTCGGAGAGATAGCCTGTTGTGCATCATTAACACTGTTATTATACAAAGTAGGAGACGTTATAGCCCCTTGCTTAATTCCCTTATGTACGGATATCTCCCCACTAAGCTCACCATCTTGCAAACGAATACGAAGCTTGAGGTTCCTATACATATCAGGTAGTGACCTAACAATAGAAGAACGCACGCCTCGCTTACACAGCTCAACGAAAATCTGGCCATGAATCAAAGAGTCAAAAGCTCTCCTGACATCATACTGACCTAAGATCAAATTTTCTTACGAGAGATGAGCATCAAGTAAAATGTTAGCAAGAAGATAAAGTACATGGGTGCACCCAAGACCTTTTCGAAAATCAAACTGGTGTGGAGGCACCTCAAACTTATCATAAATCTCATCAAACAAAATAATCTCGAATAGTTTAGAAAATACTGAAGATATCGTTACTGGCCGTTACGAAGAAGGCTGTTCGGCTGGCTTCCTCTTCTTTAATATCGGGATAACCATACCTACACTAAAGCAACTCGGGACTATCCCTTGTGTCAAAAGCATCTGAAACAGAAGGGCAATGTGATAGTAAAGAACATAACCTCCTAAAGAAAGACGTAGAGCACAAATACTATCGCAGCCTTTTGAGCATACCTTTTTAAGCTTTTCAACGGCCTGGCAAATTAAGACCGGTGACACAGAGAAATCGTCGAAGGTGTCGGTAAGCATAGAAACCAGCTCATTCTCGTTATTAGACTGCAGAACTGGATCAGGTGCTTTGAAGTCGGAATCAAAGTAAGCACTCCACTGATTAGCAGAAATATTAGACGTATGCCTAGCTTCTTCAGGCTTAGACCGAAGCGACCCAATAAGGTTCGGATTCTTACTGAGCTTTTGCACAAAATTTTCTTTGAGGGTTTCACGGTGGGCATCTAACGCTTTATTGAACTGTCGTGTAGTATGAATTCGAATCTTGTTCACTATTCCACTTCGTGGCTTCCCACTATCATGCCAAATTTTCAGCCATAGCTTCGCAGACGCACAAGCCGCCGCTAGCTCCGGATTTCTAGACCACCCTTTCACCTGTGATCTATTACGGATACGCTTCACAGGAACTGCTAAACTCTCCGCCATACTCAGAGCATGCGATATTTCTGCACAGTGCATGTTTACCTGCAGACGTATTTCACTTTCACTGTAATACGAGTTTGCATTTCTCTGCAGCAGATGGAAGGGAACTTTTCTTTTACTCAGGATATTGCCAGAGGTAGCCACAAAGAGATCATTCGATACTTGTTTCCAGTCACTGTATACTCTCCATTGGGATTTGCACGGACCTGACAACTTTGGACAGTCCAGTGTTAATGAAAATGACAAAGGCAAATGGTCAGAGTATGAACCATCAGCTGCAACTTTTACTTCGTCACTCACCGGGAAGTTTGTTAACACATGGTCAAGATTTGAGACGGTGTTGGCAACGCTGATAAATGTACAAGCTTTGTACTTATCAACGACATTTAACTGATCAGGCAGGGAACCTATAACGATTTGAGTCCTTTCAAAATCGGTATTAAGTAGGTCACAGTTGAAGTCCCCTATTAATAGAACTTTTGTATTCCCAGGAATTTGAGCCTTCACGAAACGGCTCAGCTGAGAACATGCAGCCGTGAACTTGCTGTCCGAGAGGCAAGATCTATAATTAGTAGGAAGATAGACGTTTATTATCAGAGTATTGCGAACTTTAAGAGCGGGGAAGTGTTTACTTGATGCTAAAAGTTCAGCCTGAAGAGACTTTCTCACCAAAGTGGCTAAACCACCCGATGGCCAACCTCAGGATTTCACATGTTCAGCTGGCCGAATAAAATACTGAAGTGAACTTGAGAACTTGAGCAGGTTAGTATTGTCCTCGGAAAGCAGGTGCTCTTGTGTATAAATTACTTCATTTGTTAGGCTCATAGTATCAAGCAGAACTCATTTCTCAAGTGCTTTCCCATTTATATTCCAAGACAGAATACTACACATTTTGGGAGCGTGATCCATCTTTCAAGTTTTTTCTGTTATCAGGACAGGCATAGTAATAACATGTTTGCATAATCGAATTGCAATTCAGGCACAGAGTAGGATTTTGAGAAGGGTTCTCAAGGGAGCTTGTGCGGCCAATTTCTCCACAGCGGCTACAAGTTTCCGCTTCCTTACAGTCCACCGCTATATGCCCCACATGATGACACCGATAACACCTTCGAGGCAAAAAGTAGAATTCTTCTAGACGGAATAGTTCAAAACCAATTTTAATCGGGTTCGTTAAGGCAGCGGACAATGCACTTTTAGAGGGGTAATACATTTTAAACGCTTGCGAATTGCCGCACTTGATTGCTTTTTCACAGTCTTTTGACGGACTTTTCAGAAGGTCCTCCGTCACGTTGCTTAGGAGACGTTTAACTATACCGATGAACTGAGAATTAACAAGTCGATTGTCAATTTTATGGGTACTTTTGAGGGCAGCCGAGACTTTTTCAGCTGCCTGCTTCGAAGAGACTGACTTTTGCCATTCCTTATTTCTCCGCCTGAGCACTGCATCCGCTAATGTTGTATCACCCGGTGCCAAGCCTGTTATAAAGTCTTAACGCTTTCCTGGATCGTCTAACTCAGGAGGCATATTCTTCACGACAACCGAGAACAGCTGTTTTTCCACATTTGGCGTTTTAGCTACTGACGAGGAGGCTGTAGGCTGATTCTTTGAATCAGCAACAACTTTCAAACCATTGTTCAGAGTATCTAACTTGTGGGAAAACTGTTGCAGCTCACTGTCCATTTTTCTCGTTATTTCGTTCACTTTGGTAGTAATACAGACCGCAATTTCGTCACCACACGTGGGCAAACAGACTCCGGTTCGAAAATAACGAAAGTAGGAAGCTCTTTACCGTCCTTAGCACAGCGCCATATGGCTTTCGTAATATCCATCAAGTTATCACAGTCTTTTGTGCATTAGCGTAATCGTTCGTCATTTCCGTGTTCACCCTCAAAGTAAGTCCTTAGCAGATTTTTGGCGTCCATAATACTGGCATGATAAAAAAATACTGTATTCCTTTGTTAACAAACATATCAGTCTTAATACCATTTGTCAAGCATCAAGAGACAAAGTTTAAAACTGGATTCAATACCAGCACAGTTTTCATTTCGTTAATCTGGATTAAGTCCAAAATACATTCACCAATTTCTTTGATAATTAATAATATCAAATTCTAGACAGATGTTTAAGGGTTGAACCATATATTCAATATTTTTCTGGGGGTTACCTTGCGGGAAAAGTAAGTGAAGCGTTGAAGGCTGTCTACCTTGTCCCCGCACTTTAAGGGGCAAGCCCAGCGGGTACCACGGCTCTTGCGAACAAGTCTCCACCCCCTCTGCTTACTTTTCTTTCCCCACCTCAATTGTAGCGTAAATGCCTCTAAATATCAGATGTCCTATTTATTTAAAATCACACTGCTTGATCGCTAATCTCCAATATTGTCAATGAAATATTCAAATTCAGATCACTTTTAAAAAATGTAAATAACTGTCCAGAATATATGCATTAGCATTGGGGTATGCTAAAAAGTTGAAACTAATTGAGTCATATGCGCCAAGACGACCTTATGGCTTGACCTAGCTTTACTCCTCGACTGTGTTCTGTATAATACACAAGTATCAATCGAGCAGTGTCGTCAACATAAAATATGCCTTAGCATTGGAGCATGCTAAAAAGTTGAAAATAATAAAGATGTAGATGCCAAGAAGAGAATTTTCATTAATAAATTCAGAACAATCCTTAGAAATCCTTAGAAATCAAGTAGTGAGATGATTATGGGGTTGAACCATGAAGGACCGCAACCACCGATTACCCTAACTAGCAAGGACCTCAACCAATAAGGGTCCCCTATCCCCAACCTCCAAGGGGCCCCCTTTCTCCAGGTTTTTGGGCCCCACATTTTTTCACTTTTTTTGAATTTTTTGAACTGTTTTTTAACCTTTTAATTTTTTTTCAACTTTTTTTTACATGTCTTAGAATGACATGAAATATACTTAAAATATAAAAAATTCACATTTAACATTTTTAAATACAAAATGGGGATGACATAAATATGTTACTCGTGACGTTTACTATTAGAAAAGAGATGTTTGTAGTAGCACTTTTTTATTTTTTTGTGGACTGAATTTTTTGGACAAAAAATTTTTCAACTTTTTTTTTACTTGTCTTAGAATGATATAAAACATATTTAAAACACAAAGAATTCACATTTAATATTTTCCAAATTCAAAATGAGAATGATATAGAAATGTTAGTCGTGACTTTTACTACTAGAAAAATAATGTTTGTAGTAGTAACTTTTTTTTGGACTGACTTTTTTTGGACTTGGAAATTATTCAACTTTTTTGACGTATCTTAAAATGACATGAAATATGCTTGCAGCTGTACCATTTGTACTCTATGCTTGCTCATAGACATGACGTGGCTTTCCCACTGGCACTCTATGGCCAATTATCGACACTACCTAGTTTATTGCATGTATTAAATCATCAGTTTTTACGCAGTGGAAGGATAAACACATAAGTCATATCTTAAAAAAAGTGAAGATGAAGCATTTTAAGAAAGTGCGTTCACATGATAGCGGCATTGTAGCATTGAATGCCGACAAGAAGAAGTATTTGAACTATGAAACAAGTACAGGTGGTAACACTACATGAAAAATATGATGCATTGTCATGAAAGTAAGGAACTAAATTCCTTTGGAGTACCAAAAATTCATCTCTTATGTTGGTGGATATGCAAGATGAGATCTCCGGAGACGATTGCACTCAAAGAGAATACCAACATAAAAATAATCGTCGATGATAGAGGACAACTCCTTACCACTGTTGCTGGTAACACATTACCTACTGATACATCCTATCGTCAGCTTTCGGGTATTACCATTCAACGGAAGGTCAAAAGAAGACAGGCGTACTCTTCTATTAATATCATAAACCAAATCTTGTCTACGTGCCAGAACTTTTACCAGTGTCAAAATAATGTGGCAATAGACAGTGAAATTTCTGGAAAAATAAAAAGGGCATTGGTAGAAAATATCGCTAAGGAATATAAAGATGAATCGATGAAAAACAAAGTGTCAGTAAACGTTACTACCATTATTGATCAAACAATCAATGAAACAAATAATACCAAAGACGAAACGCATGTTGAATCTGTTGGTGACATACCAGTAAAAATTGTGTATGACACAAAAAGGAATAATGATTATTCTACTGATTACGAACTAAGAGAAGACAATAGCCACAATATCAAGAGAGAACACGGTGAACTATTTTATGGAATAGATTCAAATTGAATTCATTAATATTAATAATGTATAATAATATATTTTCGTATTAATATTCTACATGGCATTGTTTTATTAAAAATATATTACGCATTATGTTGTCATGTGTTCATTATTTTTAGAGTATGCGAGCATATCAAACGTTTAGAATGTCTATTAAAACATCGGAGATGTAAGAAAAGGAATTTGCATACATCATATGTCGGATAGATAGGTTAACATAGAGAATATCTAATTATCAGAATGAATAAATTCTTTATCAACACCTATTGTCGGAAAGGTCAGGATAAAAATTGATAAAATCTAAGTATTAGAGCGAATAGGTTTCTTACCAACATCCTTTGCCAGATATGTCGGTTAACATTGCCAAAACCTAAATATCAGAGTGATGAAACTCTGTATCAACATCTATTGTCAGCTACATGGAATAACATTGACAAAATCTAAGTACCAGAGTGAACAAATTTTTTTTATCCACATCTTTGTCAGATACATCGGATAAAATTGACTAAATCAAAGTATCAGATTGAATAAATTCTATATCAACATCCTTTGTCGGATACGTTGGATAACATTGTCAAAATCTATGCATTAAAGTGAATAAATTCTTTATCAACTTCCTTTGTCTAATACATCAGATAACATTCACAAAATCTAAATATCAGAGTGAATAAATTCTTTATCATCGTCTTTTGTCAGATGTGCTTGATAAAATTGAGAAAATCTGTGTATCAGAGTGAATAAATTCTTTATCAATGTCTTTTGAAAGATACGTTTGACAAGAATGACCAAATCTAAGTATCGTAGTGAATAAATTCTTTATCAGCTTCTTTTGTCGGATACATCAGATAAAATTGTCAAAATCTAAGTATTAGAGTGAATGAATTCTTTATCAACTTCTTTTGTCTGTTACATCAGATAACATTCACGAAATCTAAGTATCAGAGTAAATAAATTCTTTATCATCATCCTTTGTCAGATATGCCTGATAAAATTGAGAAAATCTAAGTATCAGAGTGAATAAATTCTGTATCAATGTCTTTTGACAAATACTTTTGATAACAATGATAAAATATAAGTATCAGAGTGAACAAATTCTTTATTAATATTCTATATCGATATCATTTGTCGAATACGTTAGATAACATTGACAAAATCTATGTATTAGAATGAATAAAATCTTTATCAACATTTTTTGTCTGATAGGTAGAGATAAAATTGATAAAATCTAACTATCAGAACGAATAGATTCTTTATCAACATCCTTTGCCGGAAATGTCAGTTAACATTATCAAAACCTAGGTGTCAGAGTGATTAAATCGTGTATCAAAATCTATTGTCAGATATATGGGTTAACATTGACAGAATCTAAGTATCAGATTGAATAAATTCTTTATCAACATCTTTTGTCGGATACGTCGGATAAAATTGTC
>CM051268.1:21199556-21207056 GCA_027921565.1 Artemia sinica
AAAATTTTAATGAAAATCTCACCTTCAGATTCAACGTCCCAGCGATATAAAAGGGTACTGACCCAGAACCAAAGGACCGACTTTAGCATGGTAGCATGATCGCAAAAAAATCAAATGATAAATGATCTTTTTCAAATATGCATTTATCTCCTAAAAAAAATCGTTGCATGCTAATTCTCAGCCAATTTGCTTAGACTCATTGTCGGCTATTTTTTGTTTACAACCAAGCTCTGTCAGAAGAAATGGCTATTGCTTATTTTCCTATGTAACATGGAACTTTTTAATTTCACTGTTTTATTTTTTTTAGGGTGGAAGATACACTCCAAGACTAATAGTCACCATAATAGCAAACATTATTGGAGCCACAGTTCCAATTGGTTGGCATCTCTCAGTTATCAATGCTCCACAGCATGTAAGTGTTTTCTCTTCTTATCATGGAATCCGGATTTCCATATGGATCATGTTTGAAATTATCCAATATACGCGAACCCCGACACGTATATTAATATTCTTTTGTCATCGAACAGTAATGACGCTCTCATTCAATGGTCTCCAACAGAGATTAAATAAAAAAAAACAAGTTTTTTTAACTGAAAGTAAGGAACAACGTTTAAAACTTAAAACAAACAGAAATTATCCGTATATGAAGGGGGCTGTCCCTCCTCAACGCCTCGCTCTTTACGCTAAAGTTTGACTCTGTCTCACAACTTTATTTTCAAAACAATAAAAAACTTTAGCGTAAAGAGCGAGGCGTTGAGGAGGGGACAGCCCCTTTCATATACGGAATAATTTCTGTTCGTTTTAAGTTTTAACGTCGTTCCTTACTTTCAGTTACAAAAAACTTGTTTTTTTATTTAATTAAAAGACAGAAAGGCACGTGGCAGTTCCACGGGACTTTAGATTTAAATCCAGTATTTTAAATATAAATTTTACAACTATATATATATATATAAAACGACTACTTTTTGATTATTTGAAAAACTAAAAATTCCCACGGTTGAATAGACCTTCTAAAATTGACTTATTCCCCCTACGCAAATTGTTTTTTTTATTACGTATATGTTATTACTTATATGAAGGGGTTCTCCCCTTAGGTCAATACCACGCTCTTTACGTTAAAAAGTTAAAAAAAATTTGATTCACAACCCCTGAATCACAAAGGCCGTTAATTAGAATAGATAGCTCTTTTGAAAGCACTAAAAAAAAAACGCTCTTTACGCTCTTTATTCCGTATATGAAAGGGGCTGTCCCCTCCTCACGCCTCGCTCTTTACGCTAAAGTTTTTTATTGTTTTAAAAAATAAAGTTGTGAGACAGAGTCAAACTTTAGCGTAAAGAGCGAGGCGTTGAGGAGGGGACAGCCCCTTTCATATACGGAATAATTCTGTTCGTTTTAAGTTTTAATGTCGCTCCTTACTTTCAGTTTAAAAAACTTGTTTTTTTTATTTAATTTCTGATCGTTTTTTAGTTAATGCAGCTTTTATTTGCATAAAAATTTTACTTTTCTTTTGCTAATGGATGTCTTTACAAATTAACTTACGTAACTAACTTCTATATTCGTATATTTTTCTTCTGGCAAAAAATACAAAGTTGCAGATTTTTGCAGATATGAGCTTGAAACCTATGTAATAGGGTTTTCTGATACGCTGAATCTGACGGTGTGATTTTCATTAAAATTCTTTCACTTGTAGGGGATGTTTCCCCCCTCTTTAAAAAATCGAGTAAATTTTCTCAGGCTCGTAGCCTTTGATGAGTAATACTAAACTTAATAAAATTTATATATTTAGGATCAGCATTATAAACACATTCTTTTGATACATTTATTGACATCAAAATTTCGTTTTTAAAAGTTTCGATTACTATTGAGCCGTATCGCTTGTTTTTTTATTGTTTTTTTTATTACGTATATGTTATTACTTATATGAAGGGGTTCTCCCCTTAGTCAATACCACGCTCTTTACGTTAAAACTTAAAAAAAATTTGATTCACAAACCCCTGAATCACAAAGGCCGTTTAATTAGAATAGATAGCTCTTTTGAAAGCACTAAAAAAAACGCTCTTTACGCTCTTTATTCCGTATATGAAAGGGGCTGTCCCCTCCTCAACGCCTCGCTCTTTACGCTAAAGTTTTTTATTGTTTTAAAAAATAAAGTTGTGAGACAGAGTCAAACTTTAGCGTAAAGAGCGAGGCGTTGAGGAGGGACAGCCCCTTTCATATACGGAATAATTTCTGTTCGTTTTAAGTTTTAATGTCGCTCCTTACTTTCAGTTTAAAAAACTTGTTTTTTTTATTTAATTTCTGATCGTTTTTTTAGTTAATGCAGCTTTTATTTGCATAAAAATTTTACTTTTCTTTTGCTAAATGGATGTCTTTACAAATTAACTTACGTAACTAACTTCTATATTCGTATATTTTTCTTCTGGCAAAAAATACAAAGTTGCAGATTTTTGCAGATATGAGCTTGAAACCTATGTAATAGGGTTTTCTGATACGCTGAATCTGACGGTGTGATTTTCATTAAAATTCTTTCACTTGTAGGGGATGTTTCCCCCCTCTTTAAAAAATCGAGTAAATTTTCTCAGGCTCGTAGCCTTTGATGAGTAATACTAAACTTAATAAAATTTATATATTAGGATCAGCATTATAAACACATTCTTTTGATACATTTATTGACATCAAAATTTCGTTTTTAAAAGTTTCGATTACTATTGAGCCGTATCGCTTGTTTTTTTATTGTTTTTTTTATTACGTATATGTTATTACTTATATGAAGGGGTTCTCCCCTTAGTCAATACCACGCTTTTTACGTTAAAACTTAAAAAAAAATTTGATTCACAAACCCCTGAATCACAAAGGCCGTTTAATTAGAATAGATAGCTCTTTGAAAGCACTAAAAAAAAACTGTAGCGTAAAGAGCGAGGTATTGACTTGGGGGAGAACCCCCTCACATACGTTATGATTTCTGTTCGTTTTAAGTTCTAATATTCCTTCTTACATTTCAGTTGAAAAAACTTGTTTTTTTTTATTTAACTTCTGATCGTTTCTTAAATAAGGCTTGGAAATCCGGCGCCCCCTTCATAGAAATGTCCCTTACCCCAAAGAAGCTATTTATCAAGTATATATTCAGATAAATTGAAGTTTTGAGATTTTGTTTTTCATTAGGATGTTTTTCGAAGTAAAACTCTTTTTTCCGACAAATTTTTAGCTTCAGTTCGCCGTACTGATAATCAGGATCGTATATATATGTAACTTAATTGCAATCCAATCCGACTGAGAGAAAATAAATATAATTATATTGTATTTAGACTACTTTATTTTAGTTTGACACTTGAATTACTATTTTCACCCTTAATTGGTATAATTTTTCGAAATTCACGTATTCAATCGTTTTTTGTTTGTTTTTTTTTCATTTTTTTTTTACAGTTTTTTTTCATTTTGTTGTTTTTTAACTTTATTTTTTAAAACAATAAAAAACTTTAGCGTAAAGAGCGAGGCGTTGAGGAGGGGACAGCCCCTTTCATATACGGAATAAAGAGCGTAAAGAGCGTTTTTTTTAGTGCTTTCAAAAGAGCTATCTATTCTAATTAA
Organism: Artemia sinica; assembly: GCA_027921565.1. Taxonomy (NCBI): domain Eukaryota; kingdom Metazoa; phylum Arthropoda; class Branchiopoda; order Anostraca; family Artemiidae; genus Artemia; species Artemia sinica. The sequence continues at coordinate 21,203,145 of CM051268.1, forward strand.
ACGGCCTTTGTGATTCAGGGTTTGTGAATCAAATTTTTTTTTAACTTTTAACGTAAAGAGCGTGGTATTGACTAAGGGGAGAACCCTTCATATAAGTAATAACATATACGTAATAAAAAAAAACAATTTGCGTAGGGGGAATAAGTCAATTTTAGAAGGTCTATTCAACCGTGGGAATTTTTAGTTTTTCAAATAATCAAAAAGTAGTCGTTTTAGATATATATATATAGTTTGTAAAATTTATATTTAAAATACTGGATTTAAATCTAAAGTCCCGTGGAACTGCCACGTGCCTTTCTGTCTTTTAATTAAATAAAAAAACAAGTTTTTTAACTGAAAGTAAGGAACGACGTTAAAACTTAAAACGAACAGAAATTATTCCGTATATGAAAGGGGCTGTCCCCTCCTCAACGCCTCGCTCTTTACGCTAAAGTTTTTTATTGTTTTAAAAAATAAAGTTGTGAGACAGAGTCAAACTTTAGCGTAAAGAGCGAGGCGTTGAGGAGGGGACAGCCCCCTTCATATACGGAATAATTTCTGTTTGTTTTAAGTTTTAACGTTGTTCCTTACTTTCAGTTAAAAAAACTTGTTTTTTTATTTAATTTCTGATCGTTTTTTAGTTAATGCAGCTTTTATTTGCATAAAAATTTTACTTTTCTTTTGCTAAATGGATGTCTTTACAAATTAACTTACGTAACTAACTTCTATATTCGTATATTTTTCTTCTGGCAAAAAATACAAAGTTGCAGATTTTTGCAGATATGAGCTTGAAACCTATGTAATAGGGTTTTCTGATACGCTGAATCTGACGGTGTGATTTTCATTAAAATTCTTTCACTTGTAGGGGATGTTTCCCCCCTCTTTAAAAAATCGAGTAAATTTTCTCAGGCTCGTAGCCTTTGATGAGTAATACTAAACTTAATAAAATTTATATATTTAGGATCAGCATTATAAACACATTCTTTTGATACATTTATTGACATCAAAATTTCGTTTTTAAAAGTTTCGATTACTATTGAGCCGTATCGCTTGTTTTTTATTGTTTTTTTTATTACGTATATGTTATTACTTATATGAAGGGGTTCTCCCCTTAGTCAATACCACGCTCTTTACGTTAAAACTTAAAAAAAAATTTTGATTCACAAACCCCTGAATCACAAAGGCCGTTTAATTAGAATAGATAGCTCTTTTGAAAGCACTAAAAAAACGCTCTTTACGCTCTTTATTCCGTATATGAAAGGGGCTGTCCCCTCCTCAACGCCTCGCTCTTTACGCTAAAGTTTTTTATTGTTTTAAAAAATAAAGTTGTGAGACAGAGTCAAACTTTAGCGTAAAGAGCGAGGCGTTGAGGAGGGGACAGCCCCTTTCATATACGGAATAATTTCTGTTCGTTTTAAGTTTTAATGTCGCTCCTTACTTTCAGTTTAAAAAACTTTTTTTTTATTTAATTTCTGATCGTTTTTTAGTTAATGCAGCTTTTATTTGCATAAAAATTTTACTTTTCTTTTGCTAAATGGATGTCTTTACAAATTAACTTACGTAACTAACTTCTATATTCGTATATTTTTCTTCTGGCAAAAAATACAAAGTTGCAGATTTTTGCAGATATGAGCTTGAAACCTATGTAATAGGGTTTTCTGATACGCTGAATCTGACAGTGTGATTTTCATTAAAATTCTTTCACTTGTAGGGGATGTTTCCCCCCTCTTTAAAAAATCGAGTAAATTTTCTCAGGCTCGTAGCCTTTGATGAGTAATACTAAACTTAATAAAATTTATATATTTAGGATCAGCATTATAAACACATTCTTTTGATACATTTATTGACATCAAAATTTCGTTTTTAAAAGTTTCGATTACTATTGAGCCGTATCGCTTGTTTTTTTATTGTTTTTTTTTATTACGTATATGTTATTACTTATATGAAGGGGTTCTCCCCTTAGTCAATACCACGCTTTTTACGTTAAAACTTAAAAAAAAATTTGATTCACAAACCCCTGAATCACAAAGGCCGTTTAATTAGAATAGATAGCTCTTTTGAAAGCACTAAAAAAAAACTGTAGCGTAAAGAGCGAGGTATTGACTTGGGGGAGAACCCCCTCACATACGTTATGATTTCTGTTCGTTTTAAGTTCTAATATTCCTTCTTACATTTCAGTTGAAAAAACTTTTTTTTTTATTTAACTTCTGATCGTTTCTTAAATAAGGCTTGGAAATCCGGCGCCCCCTTCATAGAAATGTCCCTTACCCCAAAGAAACATCCTCCACGGAAATATTCTCCAGAGTAATCCCCTCCTCTAGCCCCCCCCCCTCCAGAAAAAATCCTTCCTGAAAAATGGTTGTATACTTCCCAATAACCAATAAATAATGCTGGCAAGTCCGGCGCCCCCTTCATGGCAATTTCCATTCCCCCATGAAAACTTCCTTCATGGAAAGATCCTTCCATATAGCCCCCTACCCTCTCCTTCCCCACCTACCAGAAAAAATCTCCTCTGAAAAAGTCTGTATACTTCCCAATAACCAATACTATATGTTAACATTGAGTAAAGTTCATAACTTTCAGCCCTCCCCCTGGGGGCTTCGAGGGATAAGTCATCCTAAAAGACATATTTATCATATTTTGACCATGCTGAACAAAATGGCTATCTCAAAATTTTGATCGGGTGACTTTGGGAAAAAAATGAGCGTGGGAGGGGGCCTAGTTGCCCTCCATTTTTTTTGGTCACTTAAAAAGGGCACTAGAACTTTTAATTTCCGTTCCAATGAGCCCTCCCACGATATTCTAGGACCACTGGGTCGATACGATCACCCCTGGGGAAAAAAAAAAAAAAAAAAACTAACAAACAAACAAACAAATAAACACGCATCCGTGATCTTTCTTCTGGCAAAAAATGGAGAATTCCACATTTTTGTAGATAGGAGCTTGAAACCTCTACAGTAGGGTTTTCTGATACGCTGAATATGATGGTGTGATTTTCATTAAGGTTCTATAACTTTTAGGGGGTCTTTCCCCCTTTTTTCGAAAATCAGCCAAATTTTCTCAGACGCGTAACTTTTGATGGGTAGCACTAAACTTGATAAAAGTTATATATTTGAAATCAGCATTGAAATCTGATTCTTTTGATATATCTATTGGTATCAAAAACCCGTTTTCTAGAGTTTCGGTTACCATTGAGCCGGGTCGCTCCTTACTTACAGTTCGTTACCACGAACTGTTTGACATGCACAAGAATCCATTTCTGTGGTAGTGCAATGTCTTTTTTTGGAGAGAAAAAGATTAAATAGGAAGCCAAGAGTCTTAGCTCTCCTGCCATAGAGCCTACGTTTGATATCGATTGTTTGGTTCGTGCTGACCATCAGTATCGTCTGTATCGTACATCTTATGTTGTATGTTGTTTTTTGTTAGAATAATAAATCTTATCTAAAAAAGGCAAATTGTGTAGAATACATAAAATATTCTTAGAAAAGTATAAGATCTCGAGGTTTTCGGAGGAAGGAGGTGCATTCAGGTATTAGCAAACTCGAGCTTGATCCATTGTTATCTTTTTTTAGGAGGGGAAGGTAATAATTTTTTGGGGAGCAAAAGCCCAGTAGACACACTCATGAAAACATTCTAAAGTAGCATCACACGAAAAGTGGTTAGTGGTTTGAGCTCTTGTTCTGTTATTTGCTATATTTCAGTATTCGCTGAAAGTCTAGAAATAGATTTTGGGATACAAGCCTTAATGCTTCAAAAAATATGTTGCAGGAATTTTATTTGTTATGAAACATGCATCATTAGTTAAAAATGCATTCATTAGGTCAAAGTTTCTAATATACTGTATAGGTTCACTTATGTTGTGACCTAGAGATCGACTGGAAGTTTTGACAAAAATCCAAAAGGTGTTTCCAGAGCCGTTTCTAGGGTTGCTGG
>CM051268.1:21212056-21249556 GCA_027921565.1 Artemia sinica
ATTTGTCCAATTTGAGAGTCATAGTTACTCCCGCCGTTTGCCCGTGCCGTTTACGAAAACACATGAAAAGTATAAGTCTCCCCGTTTGCCTGCAAGTCCAGGGGACTTTTCTTTCATGTGTCAATCCTAAACACGGTAGTTCACCTCAGACTCTAAGCGGGCAAGCCTATTAGGCTTAGGTCAGTTGTTCACCTGTTGGTCCAAGCAAACTCAAGCAAACTTTTGCATACAAGTCCAGTCGACATTGTCCGTCATGAGTCAAACCAAAAATCCCGACCATCCCAAAGTTCTGTTGCTATCTGCCTTAGTTCTACCCTAAGATGGATGGATGGATGATAGACAATATCTAACAACAAGTGAAAATGACATAATTTTTTAGACAATTCTGAAAAAGGCTTACGACAGCTTTGCCTCCCACTGAGACTAACTGTCTTGGCTTTGTCTCCAATTGGTCAATGGCTTGATGGCAATGATTTTAATTAAAAATCTCGATCATCCCTTAGCTCTATGGCTATCTTCCTTAGTTCTACCCTATGGTGGATGGATGGATGATAGACAATATTTAACAACAAGTGAAAATGACATCATTTTGTATACAGTACTGAAAAAGGCTTATGCCAGCTTTGCCTGTCTAATAATATAATCAGGATATAATTTTACTCGAGTCTCAGCACAAAAATTAAATGAAACTTAGGCTCCATACTTGAGTATAGGAAGAAAGTAAAGAAAGAAAGTTGTCTCTAGTCCCATTCCAATTCAGTATTTTGCTAAACAACCTAATTGTCTGAACAACCTCAAAAAAGTAAGGATTATTTCCAGCTGGTAAAAAAAACAGAAAACGCACAGGGAAAGTATCACTTCTAAGCAGTCTTCAGTGTAAGCAAAAGGCTTAATTAAAGTCTAACATTTAAGAGAGCCAAAAAGACAACATAAAGTTAGTTGTATACCATAATTCTCTTGTCTTTCATTGTGCTGTTCTTGTCTTATTTTTTTTTGGTCTTCTAAGATAACAGCATTATCTTAATTTTATCTTATCTTCTGTTTTGTTAGCTACTTTTGTTCCACTGATCCGGGTTGCAGCGGTAGCTAGCAACATAGTAAGAGACGATCTTGTCCAATGTTAAGAACTATAAAAACCCATAACTCCTAAAAAGAGACTCAGATCAAAGCTAAAAGTGCACAATCAGAATCACCTTGTCCGAATCCCCTGTGTAGGAAAATTACTTTCCCTTGGTTTGAACAACAAAGGAAATATATTGGCTTGAAAATCAGCAAAAGTGGGAGCTACTACAGCATTCTGCCTAAACGGTATCTTTTTTTCCTTTCCACAGATAGCTTAGTACTGGAACATCGTACAGATTTATTCAATAGCTCATTTAAAAGGAAACTACTAGATCTAGTGCCATTTGTAATTAAAAAAATTATTTGAAATAGAATCAATTTTTCTACTAAAAACTGCATTTTAAGGCCAATCTTGATGAATGACGTCATAATCGTTGGTAGTAACCATATATGAAGTAATAAGTGAATGCACTATAAACGCGCTTATCTTTCGAAAAGATAATACAAGACATACATAATGGATCGATGTAGTTCATTATAAATGGGGACTATGTAAGCGTCAACGGATATAGCTGAAACCTAGTAAAGAAAAAACTACAGCGCATAGTGACTAAAAAATAAAATAATAAAAGCATCTTTAGAAATGTTAGTATGGAAATGTTGGTCTGGGGTATGGTGCCATACTGAAAATCGTGTCTTACTATTCCAACTAATAAAAAACCATAGGCTTTTCCCTGTTTGTAATCCGGGTATATAAAAAAGAGTAATGCGATAGTTCGTTTAAAAATAGAGTAATATATAGAATAGAGTAATATATAGTAAAAAAAGAGTAATAGTTCGTTTAAAATTATTATCACAAATTTCTTCTTCTTCTTCTTGTTTGATTATTTACTATTAGAATCACCTTGTCCGAAACCCTTATGTAGGAAACTTACAGCTGCTTTGCTTGAATAATGAAGAAAATACATTGGCTTGAAAAACAAGAAAAGTTGCTTGAATTACGATATTCTGCATCGAGGACATCTTTTTCAGTTTTTTCTGATTCCTTGAAGTTATTGTTGCCCATCAAAATTGAAGCTACTGTTACCCATCTCAGGCTACGAGCCTGAGAAAATCCGCTGAATTTTCGAAAAAGGGGGAAACATCTCTAGAAAGTCCATTGTTCTTAATTAAAATGACACCATCTGATTCAGGATACCAGAAAACCTTAGTGTAGAGGTTTCAAACTCTTATCTACAAAAATGTAGAATTTTGCACTTTTTGCCAGAAGAAAGATCACGGATGTGTACTTTTTTTTGGGACAATGGTATCAAACCAGTGATCCTAGAGCATGGAAAGAGGGCTCATTGGAACAGAAATCATAGCTCTAGTGCCTTTTTTAAGCGAGAAAAAAGATTGGAGGGCCACTATCCCCCCCCTCCTACGCCTCTTTTTCACCCTATAGACATCCAATCAACATTTAAGATAACCACTTGATTCGTCCGAGTTAGCCAATTAAATATGCTATTGGCGATGGCATAAACCCCAATAGCTCCTGGGAAAGGGTTGTAAGTTACGCAATTTGCCTATTGTTCACATATAGCATTTGCTACTGAAAAATATAGCCTATATGATTTTTTTGCTCAGGAGGGGGGGGGGGTAATTTTCCACGGGGAGAATTTTCTGTGAGGAGGAAAATTTCGTGGGGGAATTTTGCAGGAGAAGTTTTACACAGTGGGGGGAGGGGTTTTCCTGGCATGATTGAAAAAGGTCAGAATTGAAATTGAAAAGCAATTCTTCTCAAGTGAAAGTAAGGAGCATTATTAAAAGGTAAAACAGCAATTATTCCGTACATACGGGTAATAATCCCTCCTTCAGCCCTCACTCTTTACGCTAAAGTTTGACTTTTTCTCAGAATTCTATAAGAAAGACTGCTCAAACACAAGGGCTGTCGAATTTGAATGATAAGTATTTTTAAAGAAGATTAAGATTTTAGCACAAAGAGTGATGGTCAAGAAAGGGTTTGCCATCTCATACAATGTTTTTCCAGTAGAAAAATTCAAACAATTTAATTCAAGTTTGAAGTTAGAAGTTAATTTAAAAGAAACAAGCAGATGTTACTATCAATAGAAGAATGAATCCTAAAACGAGTAGAAATTAAAATTAGCAATTATGTCAAACTTAAAATGAACATGGATTACCCCAGACAGGAAAAGAGTTGTTGCCCTTTAAACCTTCTTAGGGCGACAACATAATTTAAGTTTACTGAAAACACGAGATATTTTAAACATTTGCTTTTTTAAAATTAAAACTTTCAAAACTATAAAAAAAATGCTGAGATTTCGAGGAATCAGTATCGTTATATAGTAAACAATTAGTCTACTTTCATTAGTTCAATCTACTTTCATGTCCCTTTATATATGTATGTCTTTAAGATTTGTTTATGTCGCATCTAAAAGCAGAAAAGAGTTATCTCTTTGTTTTCCAGTTAATTGGTTGATCATTATTTCAGGAAATTTGCATTTGAGATTTGTGTTCTTTCCCATGTTGTTGGAGCTATACTGTTCACTGTTGCCAAGTTCGCTTCTTCTGTTGAGCTACTCGTTCTCGGACGTCTTTTAGTCGGTTTTGGCTCTGGTAAGCTTATTATCCACGTTTAATTTAATTCAACACATATTTTGGGACTTCAGATTATGCAGGTTATTTTGTGGGTTGTATTAAAAGAGTAACAGACGTAGCACGCAGAATTGACCTTAGAAGAAAAATTGACCTTAATTCCTGGATGGATGACCCGAAAGCAGAAATTACTCTGCTATTAAACTGGGAATCATGAACTAGTATATTTTGTTTGAACTTCAGATGAAGCCTATTTGTTTCATGAAATTTTAAAATTGTTTTATTATGTACTTTTATATCTGTTCTTATGTTTTATGAAAGTTTCGTTCATATTTATTCCTATTTATTTCTTTTTCTGTTGTACTGTTTTGTTTTTTTTTATTTTGAAGTTAGCAATCCTGAATCTTCGACTAGTTGTGACTTTGTACGGTTTATATTCACTGCCATAAACTCAAATACGGTACTTGTTTTTGAGTCAAAACAAATAAAATATCTGGAAGACAAAACGGGTCTATGGTCAGTAGGAAGAAAAAGAAGAATAATAAAACGAATACTTCACCTGTATCTAACAAGCTGTCCTCAGCGAGGAGAAGAAAGAATTTACAAAAACAATTATACAAAAAACGGTGGAAAATTTAAAGTAAGAAAATTAAAAAAAAGTCAAAATAAACAAGAGGTTGTCTGATGTCCTCTTCCCTAACTGTAAAAGTCTAAGGCCTGCTGCGTAATTTGCGCTTTACTGAAAGCGAATTATACTAAAAATATTTTCTTTTGCACTTATTAGAACACTGAAAAAAAATTGCAATGAAATAAAATCTTGAACTGCTTAGTAGCAATTAATATCATTTTATATTGTTCAGTTTAATTTTGATAGTTGTTTTTAAGAACTGTTCAAGACCAATATAGTTGTTAGTCACGTGCTAGTGACGCAGTAAACTTAAGAATTTTACAGTTAAAGAAGGGGGCAATAGCCAAACTCTTGTTTGTAGTAACTTTTGTTCGTTTTAGGCTTGATTTGCATATTTGAGCTCTACTAATTTTAAGATGTATTTTTTATTTATGTTAGTTCCTGTCATATGTTTGTTTGTTTTGATTGTTTGTTTAATTTCTGTTCGCTTTGAGTTTTGTTTATTCTTTAACAATAATTTCTGGTCGTTTTGAGTTTAAATTTTTATAAGAATTCATATTGGCCTTTACTGTTCTTTGAAAAACGTCTTTTGGGAAATGTTTTTTTTTTTAATTAACTTCTATTCGTTTATTATTGCCAAAGTTTCAAGTTTTTCAACTTTCTCCATTTCAAAATCATTTTTTTTCAACATAAACTTTTCATCAAAACATCAAAACATCAAAGTGGTGTTTTCTTTCCACATTCAAGTTTCAAAGTTCAACATCCCCCTCAACATTCCTCGAAAGTAAACACAAATAAATGCAGTAGCAGTTGCAATCAGTCGCAATAACAATTGCAAGTTGTCACAATAGGAAGTACACACAGTTGCAGTCACAACCAGTCTTATTTGCAGCCGCAATAGAAGCAGTAGTAAAAGTGGCTCTGAAAGTTTCAAGTTAATACCCTTACCTGTTTCTAAGATTAGTCAAAAAAAACTTTTTGCACACAATAAGTTTTTCAAAAAAAAGTAAAGATCTCCATTAAACCAAAAATGAACACAATTAGAATCAAATAATCTACCTAGCATACAACTGCCACAAATCCGTGTCAATAAATAAATGAAACCCAAAACAAACAGAAGGTAAAATAAGTAAAAATTAAAACGAGCAGAAATTAATCTGAGTAGGGTTTTAGACCCTATGCTTTCTAAAAGCCAGAACATAATTTGTACTTTGCTGAAAAAAATTAAATGAACTTACTGAAAAAAATGTGCATTGTCAGTTTGATATACATATGCTGATATTTATTCCTTCAAATCTTGATTAATTTTTGATTTCTTAAAGTAATGTTTCGAGGACAACGCTGGCGAAGACCAAATTTCCAAAACTTTCAACTACGTTGAACAAAATGTCGATCTCAAAATTTTGATCGGATGTGTTTGGGGAAATGGTTGGCGTGATAGGGGCGTTAGTTGCCTCAAATCACTTTCAACTATTAAATAGGGCGCTAGCCCTTTCAATTTCAAATAGAATGAGCCCTTTTTGAACTTTCTACGACAACGCTTTCTATAAAACCTTATAAGCCCCCAGGGCATAACATACAACCCTTGTGCTGAAGGATGTGAAGGGAGTGTCATCCTCAAAGACATAATTTCCGGATTTTTCAAATACGTTGAACAAAATGGCTATCTCAAAATTTTTATTGGATGTAATGGGGAAATGGTGGGTGCGGGAGGGGCGTTAGTTTTACTCCAATCACTTTTGACTATTAAAAGGGCACTATCCCTTTGAGATTTTGAAGTTTCCGAAGTTTCTATGATAACACTCTCTAATAAACCTTATATGCCCCCAGGGCATAACTTACAACCTTTGCCCTGAGGGCTGTGGGGGGGGGGGTATAATCCTAAAGGACATAATATCCAGAACTTTAAACTAAGTTGAAAAAAAAGATATCTCAGAATTTTTATTGAATATGTTTGGGGAAATGGTGGGTGTGAGAGGGGTGTTAGTTTTCCTCCAATCACTTTTGACAATTAAAAAGGCACTAGCCTTTCGAGCTTTTGAAGTTTTCGAAGTTTCTATGATAACACTCTCTAAAAAAATACCTTGTATGCCCCCAGGGCATAATTAACAACCTTTGCCCTGAGGGTTGTGTGGGGCGGTGGTTTATCATCCTCAAGGACATAATATCCAGCTGCCTATTAAAAAGGGCACTAGCCCTTTCAATTTCCAATTGAATGAGCGTTTTTTACAGTTTCTACGACAATATTTTCAATAAAAAAACCTTATATGCCCAGAGGCCATAACTTACAACCATTGCTTGAAGGCTGTAGGGGAAGGGGGGGGGGTTATAATCTTCAAAAACCTAATTTACAGAACTTTTATCTACGTTGAACAAAATGGCTATCTCAAAATTTTGATTGAATGGGTTCGGGGAAATGGTGGGTGTGAGAGTACGATTAGTTGCTCACCAATTACTTTCGACTATTAAAATGAGCACTAGCTCTTTCAATTTCCAATCGAATGGGCCCTTTTTGAAGTCTCTACGAAAACGCTTTCCAAAAAAACCTTATATGCCCCCTGGGCATAACTTACAACCCTTGCCCCTGAGGGGTTTGGGATGTTTGTAATCCTCAAAGACATAATTTTCAGAACTTTCAACTAAGTTGAAGAAAAAGGTTCTCTCAAAATTTTAATTGGATGTGTTTGGGGAAATAATGGGCGTTAAAGGGGGGTTAGTTGCTCTCCAATCATATTCGACTATTAAAAAGGGCACTAGCCCTTTCAATTTCCAATCAAATGAGCTTTTTTGAAGTTTCTATGACAACACTTTCTATAAAAACCTTATATTCCCTCAGGGCATAACTTACAGCCTTTGCCCTTAGGGTTCTGAGGGGGTTATCATCGTCAAAGACCTAGTTTCCAGAACCTTAACTACGTTGAAAAAATGAATATCTCAAAATTTGATTGCATGTGTTTTGGGAATTGGTGGGCGTGAGAGGGGGGTTAGTTGTCCTCTAATGACTTTCAACTATTAAAAAGGGCACTAGCCCTTTCCAATCAAATGAGCCCTTTTTGAAGTTTCTACGACAACGCTTCCTATGAAAACCCTAATAATAGATGAATAGATAAGTGTCTTAAAGTAAACAAATACGGTCATGAACACAAAAAGAGCTCCCAGGGCATAACTTTAAACCCTTTCCCTGAGGGCTGTGGGGGGAGTATCCTTCTCAAAAACATAATTACCATCTGGAAATCAACTACGTTGAACAAAATGGCTATCTTGAAATTTTGATTGGATGTGTTTGGGGAACTGGTGGGCGTGGAAGGGGTGTTAGTTACCTTCTAATCACTTTTGACTATTAAAAAGAGCACTAGCCCTTCCAATTTCCAATCGAATGAGTCCTTTTTGAAGTTTCTACGAAAACTCCTTCAACTTGAAGTGCCCTGGTCTAAAAAAAATAAATAATAATAAATAATACATTGTGCCAACATCGTTCTTTACTTGGGCAGCGCTATTGCGCTGCCTATGATACTATAGATTGCAATTTGTGATAACTTGGATCCATATAGTTTCTTTAGATTTAGCTTAACATTTCCCTCAAAATTTCCTGAAACTTTGCCTCAATACCTTTAGCCTTTTTGAGCACATCCAGGATCAAAGATTCCTCTTTTTCCTAATGATAAATTCCGCAGGAAGAAAATGAGCAAATTGCAAGATTTACACTCTTTACCCCGGGGGCTGCGGGGGCTTGGCATCCACAGAGGCCTAGCTATTAGACGTTGTGACTATTTCGAATAAAATGAGTTTTTAAGATATCTATCAGTGTTAGAAAGAGATCTGCAAGCAAAAGATGGGGGAAGGGTGGCTGTTCTTCGTTTCTTTTTCAACATGTCTCCCAACATCCGTTTAAAGCTCCAACTTAATACCCTTAGCCATTCTTTAGATGTTGCTCTTGTGTTCTTTTGAAGACCCTTCTGCACATAGTGTGCTTTGAGTTTGTTTGACATCCCTTCAACATGTTCTAACAGTTTTACCTTAATATTCTTAGTATTTTAGGAGACACAGGATCAAACATGCTACCTTTCACCAATAGCCAACCTTGTATATAAATTAAATAAAAAAAACTAGTTTTTTAAACTGAAAGTAAGGAGCGACATTAAAGCTTAAAACGAACAGAAATTATTCCGTATATGAAAGGGGCTGTCCCCTCCTCAACGCCTCGCTCTTTACACTAAAGTTTTTGATTGTTTTAAAAAATAAAGTTGTGAGACAGAGTCAAACTTCAGCGTAAAGAGCGAGGCGTTGAAGAGGGGACAGCTCCTTTCATATACAGAATAATTTCTGTCCGTTTTAAGTTTTAATGTCACTCCTTACTTTCAGTTTAAAAAATTGTTTTTTTTTTATTTAATTTCTGACCGTTTTTTTAGTTAATGCAGCTTTTATTTTGGCTCGCCGTCATTGAATAAGTAAACAAAATTTGCATAAAAATTTTACTCTTCTTGTGCTAAATGGCTGTCTCTAAATTTGGTTCTGACGTAATTTACAAATTAACTTACGTAACGAACTTCTATATTAGTATATTTTTCTTCTGGCAAAAAATACGTTGCAGATATAGTTGCAGATTTTTGCAGATATGAGCTTGAAACCTATATAATAGGGTTTTGTGATACGCTGAATCTGACGGTGGGATTTTCATTAAAATTCTTTCACTTGTTGGGGATGTTTCCTCCCTCTTTAAAAAATCAGGTAAATTTTCTCAGGCTCGTAGCCTTTGATGAGTAATACTAAACTTAATAAAATTTATATATTTAGAATCAGCTTTATAAGCCCATTCTTTTGATACATTTATTGACATCAAAATTCCGTTTTTACAAGTTTCGATTACTATTGAGCCGTATCGCTTGTTTTTTTTTTATTACGTTTATGTTATTACGTATATGAGGGGGTTCTCCCCTTATTCAATACCACGCTCTTTACGTTAAAAGTTAAAAAAAATTTAATTCACAAACCCCTGAATCACAAAGGCCGTTTAATTAGAATAGATAGCTCTTTTGAAAGCACTAAAAAAAACTGCAGCTTAAAGAGCGACGTATTGACTTGAGGAGAACCCCCTCATATACGTAATAATTTCTGTTCGTTTTAAGTTCTAATGTTGCTTCTTACTTTCATTTGAAAAAAACTTTTTTTTTAATTTAATTTCTAATCGTTTTTGAAATAATGCTTGGAAATCCGGCGCACCCTTCATAGAAATGTCCCTTACCCCAAAGAAACACCCTCCACGGAAAGATTCTCCCGAGTAACCCCCTCCTCCAGCCCCCCCCACCAGAAAAAAATCCTTCCTGAAAATGTCTGTATGCTTCCCAATAACCAATACAATATGTAAGCAATGGGCACAGTTCATATCTTGCAGCCCTTCCCCTGGGAACTATGGGGGATTAAGTCATCCTAAAAGACATATTTATTAGATTTTCGACTGTGCTGAACAAAATGGATATCTCAATATTTTAATTGGGTGACTTTGAGAAAAAAATGAGCGTGGGAGGGGGCCTAGTTGCCCTCCATTTTTCGGAGGGCACGCATCGTGATCTTTCTTCGAGCAAAAAAATGCAAATTTCCAACTTTTTGCAGATAGGAGCGTGAAACTTCTTTAATAGGGTTCTCTGAAAAGCTGAATGTGATGGTGTAATTTTCGTTAAAGTTAATTAAAAATGCAAAATTCCACATTTCTGCAGATAGGAGTTTGAAGCTTCTTTAATAATGTTCGTTGATAAGCTGAATCTGATGGTGTGAATTTCGTTAAACTTAATTTAAAAAAATTTGCAATTAAAACAACATTTTATTGTTTAAAAAAAATGAGTTGTGAGAAAGTCAAGCTTTAGCGTAAAGAGCGAGGCGTTGAGGAGGGGACAGCCCCTTTCATATACGGAATAATTTCTGTTCGTTTTAAGTTTTAACGTCGTCCTTTTTTAGATTTCTGATCGTTTTTTAGTTAATGCAGCTTTTATTTTGGCTTACCATCACTGAATAAGTAAAACAAAATTTGCATATTAATTTTACTTTTCTTGTGCTAAATGGCTTTCCAATAAACCAAAACCAATACTATACAGAAATACCAATACAGAAATTATTCTGTATATGAAAGGGGCTGTCCCCTCCTCAACGCCTCGCTCTTTACGCTAAATTTTTTGATTGTTTAAAAAATAGAGTTGTGAGAAGGTCTAACTTTAACGTAAAGAGCGAGGCGTTGAGGAGGGGACAGCCCCTTTCATATACGGAATAATTTCTGTTCGTTTTAAGTTTTAACGTCGTTCCTTACTTTCAGTTAAAAAAAACTTTTTTTTTATTTCCTTTGTGAATGTTTTCTAATTAATACAGGTTTTGATTTTGGCTCACCGTGAATGAATAATTAAAAGGAAATTTGCATATTAATTTTACTTTTATTTGGTTAAATGACTTTCTCGAAACTTGTTGAATTTTATTTACGAACGTTTTTATTAGTAATAAATATACGTAACTTACGAATTAACTTACGTAACGAACTTCTATATTCATATATTTTTAATACGTATAATAGGGGGTTTGCCCCCAGTCAATACCTTGCTCTTTAAGCTAAAGTTCAAAATTTGTTCCAATTCTTTAAAAATGACCGCTTAATCACAAAGGCCGTTAATTAGAATAAATAGCTCTTATGAAAGTACTGAAAATTCTTTGGCTTAAAGAGCGAGGCATTGACTAGAAGGTGAACCCAATCATATAGCTAATATTTTTTTGTTCGTTTTAAGTTTTGATGTTGCTCCTTGCTCCTTTCAGTTGAAAAACTTGTTTTTTTATATTTAATTTCTGATTTTTTGTAAATAATGATGGGAAATCCGGTGCCCCCTTCATAGCAATGTCCCTTCCCCCATGAAAACTTCCTTCATGAAAAGATCCTTTCATATAACTCCCGACCCACACCACCCCCCACTACCAGAAAAAATTCCCCTGAAAACTTCTTTATACTTCCCAATAACCAATACTATATGTTTACATTGGGTAAAGTTCATAACTTTCAGCCCTCCCCCTGGGGGGCTTCGAGGGATTAAGTCATCCTAAAAGACATAGTTATAATATTTTAGACCATGCTGAACAATATGGCTATCTCAAAATTTTGATCGGGTGACTTTGGGAAAAAATTGAGCGTGGGAGGGGGCCTAGTTGCCCTCCATTTTTTTCGGTCACTTAAAAAGGGCACTAGAACTTTTAATTTCCGTTCCAATGAGCCCTCCCACGATATTCTAGGACCACTGGGTCGATACGATCACCCCTGGGGAAAAAGAAAAAAAAAAAAAAAAAAAACACGCATCCGTGATCTTTCTTCTGGCAAAAAATGGAAAATTCCACATTTTTGTAGATAGGAGCTTGAAACCTCTACAGTAGGGTTCTCTGATACGCTGAATATGATGGTGTGATTTTAATTAAGGATCTATTCCTTTTAGGGGGCCTTTCCCCCTTTTTTCGTAAATCAGCCAAATATTCTCAGGCGCGTAACTGTTGATAGGTAAGATTAAACTTGATAAAGCTTATATATTTGAAATCAGAATTAAAATCTGATTCTTTTGATGTACCTGTTGGTATCAAAATTATGTTTTTTAGAGTTTCGGTTACTATTGAGCCGGGTCGCTCCTTACTTACAGTTCGTTACCACGAACTGTTTGATTAAATAAAATAAAAAGTTTTTTCAACTGAAAGTAAGGAGTGACATTAAAACTTAAAACGAACAGAAATTATTCCGTATATAAAAGGGGCCGTCCCCTCCTCAACGCCTCGCTCTTTACGCTAAAGTTTTTTATTGTTTTAAAAAATAAAGCTGTGAGACAGAGTCAAACTTTAGCGTAAAGAGCGAAGCGTTGAGAAGGGGACAACCCCTCTCATATATGGAATAATTTCTGTTCGTTTTAAGCTTTTATTTTGGCTCACCGTCATTGAATAAGTAAACAAAATTTGCATAAAAATTTTACTTTTCTTTTGCTAAATTGCTGTCTCCAAATTTGGTTCTGACGTAATTTACAAATTAACTTACGTAACGAACTTCTATATTCGTATATTTTTCTTCTGGCAAAAAATACAAAGTTGCAGATTTTTGCAGATATGAGCTTGAAACCTATGTAATAGGGTTTTCTGATACGCTGAATCTGACGGTGTGATTTTCATTAAAATTTTTTCACTTGAAGGGGATGTTTCCCCTCTCTTTAAAAAATCAGGTAAATTTTCTCAGGCTCGTAGCCTTTGATGAGTAATACTAAACTTAATAAAATTTATATATTTAGGATCAGCATTATAAGCCCATTCTTTTGATACATTTATTGACATCAAAATTCTGTTTTTAAAAGTTTCGATTACTAATGAGCCGTATCGCTTGTTTTTTTTAAAGTTTTTTTTTTATTAGGTATCTGTTATTACGTATATGAGGGGGTTCTCCCTTAGTCAATACCACGCTCTTTATGTTAAAAGTTAAAAAAAATTAATTCACAAACCCCTGAATCACAAAGGCCGTTTAATTAGAATAGATAGCTCTTTTGAAAGCACTATAAAAAAACTGTAGCGTAAAGAGCGAGGTATTGACTTGGGGGAGAACCCCCTCACATACGTAATAATTGCTGTTCGTTTCAAGTTCTAATGTTCCTTCTTAATTTCAGTTGCAAAAACTTGTTTTTTTTTTAATTTAGTTTCTGATCGTTCTTTAAATAATGCTTGGAAATTCGGCACCCCCTTCATAGAAATGTCCCTTACCCCAAAGAAACATCCTCCACGGAAAGATTCTCCCGAGTAACCCCATCCTCAAGCCCCCCCTCCCAACAGAAAAAAATCCTTCCTGAAAATATCTGTATACTTCCCAATAACCAAGACAATATGTAAGCAATGGGCAAAGTTCATAACTTGCATCCCTTCCCCTGGGAACTGTGGGGGATTAAGTCATCCTAAAAGACATATTTATTAGGTTTTCAACTGTGCTGAACAAAATGGCTATCTTAAAATTTTAATTGGGTGACTTTGAGAAAAAAATGAGCGTGGGAGGGGGCCTAGTTGCCCTCCATTTTTTTTAGTTACTTAAAAATGGTACTAGAACTTTTAATTTCCATTCCAATGAGGCCTTCTACGATATTCTAGGACCACTGGGTCAATACGATTACCCCTGGGGAAAAGAAAAAAAAAACAAACAAACAAACAAATAAACACACATCCGTGATCTTTCTTCTGGCAAAAAATGAAAAATTCCATATTTTTGTAGATAGGAGCTTGAAACCTCTACAGTAGGGCTCTCTGATACGCTGAATATGATGGTGTGATTTTCATTAAAGTTCTATAACTTTTAGGAGGTCTTTCCCCCTTTTTTTGAAAATCAGCCAAATTTTCTCAGGTGCGTAACTTTTGATGGGTAAGATTAAACTTGATGAAACTTATATATTTGAAATTAGAATTAAAATCTGATTCTTTTGATGTATCTATTGGTATCAAAATTCCGTTTAGAGCTTTGGTTACCATTGAGCCGGGTCGCTCCTTACTTACAGTTCGTTACCACGAACTGTTTGGCAATTGGAAACTTATAAAACTTATAACACTTACTCCAGGTACTGTGAGGTGTAAGTCTCCCCCAGAGGCACAGTTATTCGTCTTTATCGAATAGTTTGAACAAGATGTATATTCCAAAATATTGATCAGATATTTTTGTAGGGGGGCAGCTAAAAATGAAATGGGAGTTGGACTGGTTGCCTTCCAACCACTTTTTAACATTTTCCTCAACATGATCTGAAATTTTAAACTTAATATCCTCAGCTTTTCTTGTGATATTCCTTATACACCTTCTTAGATAACAAGGGCGCACATAGTATCTTAAGAATTAGTTTAACATACCCTTCAACATTCTTCAAAGTTTCACCTTAGTGCCCTTAGCCTTTTAGAAAACATCTAGAACAAAAATTTCCCCCTTTTTGTAATGATAAATGCTGCATATTAAAAAGGGCAAATTGCATAATTTACAATCCTTACCCTGTGGGCTGAGGGGGCATTACATCCAAGGGCGCATAGTTACTAGATATTTTGACTGTTTTGAAAAAATCACTTTTCAGAATTTTGATCAGTGATGACAGGAAGGAGCATCTAAAAAGGGTAAGGGGTCGGGCTACGCTTTGATAGTTCTTCAACATATCCTAAGGTTTTCAACTTCCTCAGCCACTCTTTATATACTGATATTACGTCCTTCTGACAATCAGCACATACACAGTGTGTTTTATTGTGTTCAGAATCCCTCTCCAAAGCTGTGAGGGGTGTCATCCCCATAGGCATAGTTATTTGAAATTTTGACTATTTTGAACAAGATTCCTTTTTTAAAATTTTGATAAAATATTCATTGAGGGATCGTAATTAAAAAAATGGGAGGGGGATGGTAACCTTCACTTTTCAAGACCCCCTTAACATGTCTTGAAAGTTTCAGCTTAATACCCTCTGCCGTTCTTAAAATATGGCATATCCTCATTTTTGCTAAACTGGATGCACATAGTGCCTTTTGATTTAGTAATATACCCCACCACCTTCTCCAAGGTTTTATGTTAATTTCACTTTTATTTAGTAATATAACCCCACCATTCTTCAGGGTTTTACCTTAATGCCCTTAGCCTTTTCAGGTGCACCCATAATCAGATATTCCCCCTTTTCCTAGTGACTAATTAAAAAAAAAAAATCCACAAAATAAGTTTTTCAAAAAAAGACATTAAAGAAAAAATGAACAAAAACAGCATCAAATAATCTATCTAGCATGCAACTACCACAAATCAGTATCAATAAATAAATGAAACCCAAAACGAACTGAAATTAAAATAAATAACAGAGTCAAACTCGAAACGAACAGAAATTAATATGAGTAGGGTTCAAAACCCCTATGCTTTCTAATCTGTACTTTACTGAAAAAAATTCAAATGACTTTACTGAATAAAATGTGCATTGTCAGTTTAATGTACATATGCTAATATTTATTCCTTAAATTTAAAATCTTAATTAATTTTTGATTTCTTAAAGTTATAAAAGTGAAAACATTTAAAAGAATTATTTTCAGTAAAGTAAAAATTATATTCCGGCTTTTAGAAAGCATAGGGGTTTTGAACCCTACTCGTGTTAATTTCTCCTCGTTTTGAGTTTGACTCAGTTATTTATTTTAATTTCTTTTCGTTTTGGATTTCATTTATGTATTGATACTGATTTGTGGTAGTTTCTGTTTTTGGTTAATTTGTTTCTGTTTTTGTTCATTTTTGGTTTAATGGAGTTCTTTACTTTTTTTGAAAACTTATTTTGTCAATTTTTTTTTTTATTAATTTCTGTTCGTTTTATATTGACATAGTCTTTTTCAAGGAAAAAAAAATAATAGTTTGAATCTTTCCGGTTTTCCTTTAAGAATTTATAGTTTGTTTTGTTATTTATATGCTGAAGGAACTTTTTCAGAAATTTTTAACAACATAAACACTTTTAAAAATAATGACACAAATAAGTAGTGTTTAATTTAGTCATATACATCCTCTAGTTGACCTGATAAATAAAAGTTAATACCATTCCCAAAAAATTACGTTTATACTCTTTCACAGCCTGGATACGCTTACACTCTTTTGATTTAATAAAATTTTAAGAGCAGAAGCAGTAATGGAAGTAACCCCGAAAATTTGAACATAATACCCTAAGTCGTTCTTGGTCTACTGCTGAGTTGTCTTATTGGCAATCAGAATACAAGCAGTGTATTTTGATTTAATTTTAAAGCTACATTTAGTTTTTAAGCATAATGAGCAAATTACATTTTTGTGTGGGGTTGACCTATTCAGTAACCTTACAGATATAGTTACTAGACCATTCAGGTATGCTGAAAAAAATGGCTAATTTGGATTGGAGTGTATGGAAAATTATCAGCTAAAGAGGAGGGCTGATTGCCCTCCAATCACTTTTGACTCTTAAGATGGCACTAGCACTTTTAATTTTCAATGAAATTAGTTCCTTTAAAATATCAATGATACTACTAACTATGATTGAACATCGCTGTCTATTTCCTAATGTGCCCTATAGTGCTTATATGCCCTTTTAATACCTGCATGCATATAAGTTTTTCATTTATTTGAAGCTCCTCCTAAAGGTTCCTTAAAAGTTTCAACTTAATGCCATTAGTGTCGTTAGTTACAGTAATCGTAGAAGCAGCATTAAATGGATACACACAGTGCCTGCTGACTTGCTGAAAATCCACAGCCTATGAAGGTATGAAGGTGAAATTTGCGGAGAATATTTCTGTTTTACGGAAGACAACCTACCATCCGTATGGAGGTTGTCAAAAGGACATACCAGCAATTCCTTAGGAACAGTTTCGTGTATGAAATTAAAACTGAAAATGCTTGGTGTGGGGGGTGTTGAACTAACCAAAACACAATACTTGCATCATAATACTAATGCTTCTACTCCTACAACTACTGCTACTATCGCTATTACTGCTACTTCTACTACTGCTACTAAAGCTAAGACTACTACTATTAACTGTACTCCTACTGATACTACTATATAGATCGATCGATAGATCGATAGATAGATTTACTTTCCATATATCAGTAAAGTAATTGCATAACAATCTACAAATCCCCACAAAGGCTCCATGACCTGTAGGAGGGGGATTATGAAAAGATCAAATAAACATTAAACATTTAAACGCTTAAGATTTAAACAATATTGACATAACATTAATATTTAAACATATAAACATAAGCATTTGAACTTTTAACATGTGAAGCATTTGCTTCATAAAACGGGAAAAAAAAACAAAAAAAAAACAGGAGAGTCCACTAAATAAGCTTTATCAAACTATTGGCAGCAAGCAAAAGTAATTTACTGGTGCTACTACTACAACTAATAAACCTAATGGTATTAAGGCGAAAACTTTGGTTAATATTGAAAACTGTATTGAAATAAATCGAAACACACTATGCCCATATAAGTTGTCAAGAGGACCTATCAGCGTTGTTTCAGGACCAGTTGATAGTATTAAGTTAAAGATTTCATCGTGTGTTGAAGCGGATGTTAAAAAAGGTGCTATTTGTATGCTGCTACTAATGCTACTACTGCTACTAAAACTGCTGAAAAAAACTGCTACTATTGCTGAAAAAATTGATCTTTCAAAACTTTGGTTAGATATTTGTTAGGGGAAAGGATGGGTGTGGGGGGTGGGATGTTTCTCTCAAATCCCCTTGACTCTTAAAAAGGGTACTATAACTTCCAATTTAAAATGAAATGAGACCAATCTGAATTTAATACTACCACCCATTCCATAAAAACCTTATATGCCCCTAGGGCATAACTTAAATCCCTTGCCCCAGGGCTCTGGGGGGGCTCTGCTAACCCTGGAAGTATTGTTACACTTCCCTTGTAGAAAGAGCGGTAGTTGGTTTGGGGGGGGGGGCTACTTGACCTCCATCACTATTGACTCTTAAAAGGGAACTAGAACTTTCAATTACAACCAAATGAGCCACCTCTAAAGCTTATACAACCATCCCTTCCATAAAAACCTTAAATGCTCCAGGGGCATAACTTACAACTCTTGTCCTCAGGCTCTGGTGGTTTGTATCAACCTCAAAAGCCTTTTTATATGATATTTGGACTATTTTGAATAAAATTTCTATCTCAAAAGTGGATAAATCTAAGAAAAACACGACTTGTTTGCAAATGTGGGGGAGAGAATCTGCGCTCTGATCACTTTGACTCTTAAAAAGAATACTAGGACTTATGATTACAAATACAATAAGTCCTCTCCAAAGCATATGCGACCACCCTTATTATAAGAACCTTATATGCCCCAAGGGCATAATTTACAACCCTTTTCCTAAGAGCTGTAAGGGGGTGGGGGTGTCTTTCCTCACAGAGATAATTTCCAAAACCTTCAACTACGATTAATAAAATTGTTATCTCCAAATTTTGATTAAAGGTGTTAAGGCAAATGCTGAGCTTGGAGGGGGGGGGGGGTGCTGTTTACTCTCAAATCACTTTGAATCTCCAAAAGGGCACTATAACTTCCAATTTCAAATTAAGTAAGCCCCTTCTGATGTTTATACAACAACCCATTCAACAAAATCTTTGTATGCCCTCATAAAATAACTTACAACCCTATCCCCAGGGCACTGGGGGGTTGTTTCATCCCTAGAGAACTTATTATATTGTAGGACTATTTTGAAAAAATAGTCCAAATTTATTATATGTTTGGACTATTTTGATATATATATATATATATATATATATATATATATATATATATATATAATATATATATATATATATATATATATATATATATATATATATATATATATATATATATATATATATATATATATATATATTTCTTTCTTTTAGGTCTCGCTACTTGCGTTGTTCCAATATATTTGGCTGAAATATGCCCTCCGCAAATCAGTACAATTGTGAGTGCCACACTTCCAGTTGGCTCTTCAACTGGAAATCTATTAGCGCAAGTGCTAGCCATGAAACATGTCCTAGGTAAGCTTGGAAAAAGCTAATTTATTTACGTTTTTAGTACAGACTTAGGCCTACTGAACATTCTAGTTTTATCAGTTACCATGATGAAGGGAAAGAAAAGAAAAATACTTAAGGAAAAGGAAAATAAAAAGAAATATTAGCGAAGACACGCAATTATGTCAAAACTCATTAAAAAAGAAGAAAAGAAATCAGAACTGACGGTATCATTACTAATTTATCTAATTTCATTCCACCAAGATAAATATATTGTAAAAGCTTCTGTTTTGTTACAATATACAAATACTACTATTTATTTTGAGCGTTAAACTCACTTCTTTGAATTGTCACCCTTCCCCACTACCTAAAAAGAGCCATAGGACTCCCACTACGTTTCCGGGTGCGTGTACTGGCAAAACTAGAGCAAATAAATTAACTGATGATGACATTTCCAATTTTTCTTTCGTGCTGAAAAATTGCTGAAAACACTGAACCTGCGCAGAAGAAACAAGAATGCTTTATTTTTATGTCATAAAAAATGCTAAAGCCCTTTCTGTTTCTACTGCAAACAAATTCTATTTTGTTCTGTGTTTACTGTTTTTAGTATTCTGCTTATCATGGGTGGATTTATTTGCACTAGTTTTATAGATATTTATTGCATAGGCTGCGAAGCAATGATTTGTGCTCGTTTCAAATGCTGATTCCAAATACAGAAAATTCATTAAAGTCTTAATTATCAATCTAAAGCAACGAGCATAAAAACATTGTATGTTTATTTGTTTGTTTATTGTTTTTTTTCAAGGGGTGAATGTATTAAATCAATGGTCCTAGAATATCGGAATTGGGTTCATTGGAAGGGAGGGGAACACGTTATTCGGGTACAGAATTAGAACAATATTTAAACCACTATAAAACCTTAGCGTAAAGAGCGGGGGAGTTCAGGAGGGGACAACCCCTCTTTTATACGGAATGATTCCTTTTCGTTTTAAGTTTTAATAACGTTCTTTACTTTCATGTGAGAAAACTTGCTTTCTTCATTTAATTTTACTGAAGACCCGTTTTATTTTAGAACCTGTAGGAAAAAGGTTATACTGACTCTCTCGCCGTCCAATTCCTATTTGATAATGTTAACCACCAATTACCTGTTAACCTATCGAAACGTAAGTGTTTTTATTATTTCTTTTATATGTGGCGGGCTGGATCCATATGCTCTACGGTCAGGACTCAGGCCTGAGAGGCCCATTGCCCCCACACACGAAACCATGATAAATTTGCCTTCCCCCCATTGCCATTTAATTTGCAACCTGAAGGACTCCTCCTTACCCACTATGTTTCCCAGCTTAAAATTTAGTGCTTGGAAAGCATTCAGCCGGTATCTTCTCCTAGATGAACATTTTTCTACCAGACGTTTCCCTGTTTCCACGATCATCCTGTATTTTGCCATAAGAAAAAATCAGTCCTCCCTATTCTGGTAAGGTGCTTTTTAGAATTCTCCATTCCTGTTTTGTGGCTTCAGTCACCATTCTTATCTCCGAACTTCTTAGTTTATAGTGTGTGTTTGGTCAGCTGGGATAGAAATATAAGCACTAGCTAACAATTCTCAGAAACATATTGATGGAACCCAGCTTAAAATTTCATGCTGGGAAAACATTCAGCCGGTATCTTCTCCTAGATGAACATTTTTCAACCAGACGTTTTCCTGTTTCCACGATCATCTTGCATTTTTGGCAAAAGAAAAGATTAGTCCTCTCTATTCTGGTAAGGTGCTTTTTAGAATTCCCGATTCCTGTTTTATGGCTTCAGTCACCATTCTTATCTCCGAACATCTTAGTCATAGTGTATGTTTGGTCAACTGGGCTAGAAATAGAAGAGCTAGCTAAGAATTCACAGAAACATATTGATGGATCCTACAATGCAAAAAAAGTCACTTAAAAAATAAATAAATAGCGTAGCAAAGTAGTGTCACTGTTACTAAAGTGACGAAGTGAGCCTGCACTGAAGATATCTTTTATGAAGCCGAAAGCAAAATTTTCTGACTGAGAAAAGTTAGCTGTCGTGGATTCTCTATCAATGTATAAAGGATGGAAACTGGTCACTCTGCTCAGTTGCTTGATAAGTTTTTGAAATATCCAAAAAATTTTGGCCCTTTGAATTATCCAAATATTTTCTACAACAGCCATTCGATTTGTTGAAGAGAGACACAAGTAAAAGGAAAACAAGCAAAAACAGCAAATATTTGGACAAATTGGAGGATATCTCCTAGAACTAGAGGGAAAAGGAAGTGGAGGGACGAAATGAAGTTATGCTGGAAAAGAATCACAAAACCCTCTGCATAGAAATTTTCTAATGGCACTAAAGTAGTGATTTTGTCATTATTAGTGATTAGTTAGACAAGGAATCTTGCATCAAGATTACCAAAAAAGGTAGAATTATTATAGCATACATCAGAACTATAAAGTTGTATAATCGTAATGTTTAGCAAACATAAAGTATGTGAAAATTACCAAAATGTCTCTTAAATACATTTTTCTTCAGTTATACCAGGTATAAAAGTGTTAGTTAACAAAAGTTATTAACTAAAGGTTCTCAAAACGAAATAAATTGGACGGGAAATACAAAAAATTACAACCTCAGAAAAAAAAGTCCAAATAGCTAGCTTACTAAGCTAGCCTAGCCCTGAAGATATTTTTTAAGAAACTAATGGAAGAATTGAGTGCTTAGCTTTTAACAATTTTCCGAAGGCCTGTCAGCGGTGGAATAAAAGGGATTCATGAGTGCTATCTGTTCGAAGATACGATTGTCTTTATTTTTCAGAATAAGGTACACTAAAAATTCTAATAGAACAGTTTACGGTGATGGTAATTTCAATGGTGCAGAGTTTATTTCGATTTGACAGCACGCATGTTCTAGGGGGTTTCAGACTTTATTCAAAAATTTGCTTCCATATCTGACAGTTAATGACTGTTCTGTTAAGGCCATATGATAATTACTATTTTCGATAATTATTACGAACCAGTTTCAATTGAGAACATTTTTTTTTTACTACACTGCTTCTTTATAAAGGCTTTTTAAAAACATTGGCTAACAAGGACGACGGTTTACTCTTTACAATGTTACCACTACTGCTGCAACTATGATAAGATTTTATGAAACTTCAGTTAAGAGTCTTCAACACTGATGATTTTAATGATTTCAGTTATTTTAGTCATCTCCATTGTAAAAATGACCTCAAAATATGTCATTTTCGGTGCCATATAGCACAGTACTCTGGATAATTTTATAAGAAGCACGTATTTGTGTGCATTACTTTTCATTACAGCATTTAGCTCTCTCTCTGCGATATTTTAAGGATCTGTTAGAACGGGAGGAAAAAAAGAGACGAATCATTGTAGTCAATATGAAAAAGCGGTTTTCCTTGTTTTCCAAGACGAGGAGCTGTAAATATCCAGTTTTGTGTTTTTAACGACGGTGCTTTCAAAGTTTGATTTTGATTTGACATCACATTTAGGGGGTTCAGACTCTTCTTCGAAATTCTTAAAAATTGTGTTTTAATAATAACAATTTCTTATCTTTTATAACCTGAATAATACTTTATGTATCTGAATAGAAAGCTATTGGGAAACGTGTCTCACTCGACAGTTTCTTAAAAGGCGCTTCAAAACTATGGGCAGCGGTTTGCTCTTTCCTAGGATGCAGATTATCGATTGTTTCGGCATGATAATATGTTGAAATATGCTTCTCAACTTGATTCTAACTAGCCTATGTAAGATTTATTAATTCTGAATTTACCCATCAACAGCTATCAGCTTAAAAAAATTTCTTATAGTTTTTCTGGAATGTTCGAACACCCTCAAAGCATGTTTAAGTACTCTGGATCAGAGGCCTGAACTCCCAGTCTATGAAAAATCTGAAAAGTTATGTCTTGAGATAGAAGGATGGCCACTGCTGCATAATTGTGTTCTTGTTTGTTCTAGTTTTCTTTTTCCCAAGGGTGATCGTACCGAGCCCTTGGTCATGAGGCTCAATACGATTGGTTGATATTTCTTCCTTTGTTGAAGTCTTTGCGTTTCGGGAGAGAAATCATTCAAATGGACATTGAAAGCTCGAGTGCCCTTTTAAACCTCAGAAGGATCACGCAATAGCACAGTGAAACTATTGATTATCTAAGGTCCAAAGCGAAGGGGGTTTCACAAAACAACAGGTTTTCCATTGCAGCTTATGCCTCTCCCTCTCTCACCCATAGGAAGATCCTTACATGATCCAACCAACAGAATCAGATGCAGATTTTAAACAATTGTCTATAGTAACCAGCACATTTTATGTGGACTTTATATAAATCTAGGACCGACTGTGTTCCTTTAAGAGAAAATGAAGAAGCTGATGGATTGTATAAACAGCTTTTTGTAAGTCCTATATCAATTGCCTTTCTTAGAACATCTTCTTCATAGGGTCTCTTATTACTTTATTCTACAGAAATTCACATGAAGTAGCAATTTTGTTGCTCCTGTTCTAATAAATAGATAAGCAGAAAAAAGGAAAGACAAAATGTTCCTGCAAAAGAAGAGAAAAGTCAGTAAAACTACTGGTATAATGTGTTGCACAGTTTTGTATCATAGATCTATCTTTAAACTGCTTATACCCTCTGAAAGAAATTAAAATTAATCTTATTGTTTTCAGGAAACGAAGAGGCCTGGGCTGTGCTTTTGGCGACAATTGGAGTGCCCTGCTTATTATGCTTGTTTTTAACTGTTATTATTCCTGAATCTCCCTATTATTTATATACTATAAAAAAGAAGGACAGTGAAGCCATCAAAGGTGTGTATTAAATTAAATTTATGTAGTTTGAAATTAGTTCATGCTCACTGTGACAGTTTTTAAATGCTAGTTAACTTTGGTCCAATGGTTTTAATTTTTCCACTTGAGACCGGTATTTTTCTATAATTTGATTGCTGATTTTCCTCGTATCAACCTACCGAGCTGTATTTTCGATTATTGCTTTTAATTAAAAATACGGTGAAAAATGGCTAAGAATCGTTTAAAAAGAGAAATTTACTCATTTCTTAAGCAATTTTAGACCATTTTCAATGAAAATTCTAGGTAGTGTCATCATCGTGGCCTGGTCAATGGATGGATCTTAACCTTAGAGCAATTTCATTTATCACGAGGCTTAAACAGGTTTCTATGATATTCTAGTGCCCCGCTAGATGCATAAAAGAAAAAAAAAAAACCAAAAGAAGATACTTCCCATGCAAAAAAGTGACTTTCCTTGTTATTGAAGCGAAAGTACTGTAAGCTTTCTGTATAAAGTTTTCGACCAAGGAAATTCCAATGGTGTACTTTTTGTTTCAATCCGACACTTTTTTTAAGAGACTTCAGGCTTTTCTTTTTAGTATGGGCTGTGTTCTTCTTTTAGTAGGTTACAGCTACCGCTGTAACCACAATGAGTGCAATTATACGTCCAGTGATATCTATTCATATGGTACAAATTAAAGATGTAGCCTTGTCGCAATATTACATGTTCTAAAGGGACCATAAATCTGTGGATCTCTTGTGAATGTACAAGTATACATAACAATTTACCTTTTTATTGCCTAAGCTGTTTTTCGTAATAATAGAATCACATGCAGCACAATAGCGCTGCCTAAGTAAAGAACGATTTTGGCACAATGTATTACTTTTTTTCTCCATACCGGGCACTTCGTATCGAAGGAGTTTTCGTAGAAACTTTGAAAAGATCTCATTCAATTGGAAATTGGAGTGGCTATTGCCCTTTTTAATAGTCGAAAGTGATTGGAGGGCAACTAGCCCCCCCCCTCCCCTTACGCCCATCGTTCCCCCAAACACATCCAATAAAAATTTTGAGATAGCCATTTTGTTCAGCGTAGTTGATTTCTAGATAGAAAAAATATTTTTGAGGAGGACACTCCCCCACAACCATCGGGGCAAGGGTTTTAAGTTATGCCCTGTGGGCATATAAGAACGATATTGGCACAATGTATTATTTATTATTATTTTTTCTTTATAGCAGGGCACTTCGTATCGCAGAAGTTGTCGTAGAAACTTCGAAAAGGGCTCATTCAATTGGATATTGGAGTGGCTTGTGCCCTTTTTAATAGTCGAAAGTGATTGAAAGGCAACTAACACCCCTTCCACGCCCACCATTTCCCGAAACACATCCAATCAAAATTTTAAAATAGCCATTTTAGTCAGCGTAGTTGATTTCCAGATAGAAATTATGTTTTTGAGGAGGACACTCCCCCACAGCCTTCAGGGCAAGGGCTGTAAATTATGCCCTGGGGGCATATAAGGTTTTTATAGAAGGTGTTGTCGTAGAAACTACAAAACAATGCTCATTCGATTGAAAATTCAAAGGGCTAGTGCCCTTTTTAATAGCCGAAAGTGATTGGAGGGGAACTAGCCCCCCCCCATGCCCATCATTCCCACAAACACATCCAATCAAAATTTCGAGATAGCCATTTTGTTCAGCGTAGGTGATTTCCAAATAGAAAATATATTTTTGAGGAGGAAACTCCCCCACAACCCTCGGGGCAAGGGTTGTAAGTTATACCCTGGGGACATATAACGTATTTATAGAACGTGTTATCGTGGAAACTTAAAAAGGGCTCATTCGATTGGAAATGGAAATGGCCAGTGCCCTTTTTAATAGTCAAAGGTGATTGGAAGGCAACTAACACCCCTTCCACGCCCACCATTTCCCCAAACACATCCAATAAAAATTATAGAGATTGCTAATTTGTCCCAAGACGTTCAAAGTTCAGGAAATTATACCTTTAAGAAGGACACTCCCCCAAAGTCTTCAAGGCAAGGGTTATAAGTTATGCCCTGGGGGGATATAAGGTTTTTATTGAAATATTTGTCGTAGAAACTTAAAAAGGGCTCATTGGATTTCAAATTCAAAGGGTTAGTACCCTTTTTAACACTCAAAAGTGATTTGAGGGCAGCTAACCCCACTCTCACGCCCACCTTTTCCCGAAACGCATCCAATCAAAATTTTTGGATTGCCATTTTATTCAACATAGTTGAAAGTTTTGGAAATTAGGTCCTCAAGGATGACAACCCCTCCCCCCACAGCCCTCAGGGCAAGGGTTGTAAGTTATGCCCTGGGGGTATATAAAGTTTTAATTGAAAGCGTTGTCGTAGAAAAGGACTCATTCAATTGGCAAATGGAGTGGCTAGTGCCCTTTTTAATAGTTGAAAATGGTTGGAGGGAAACTAGCCCCCCCTCACCCCCACGCCCATCATTCCTCCAAAACAGCTAATCAAAATTTTGAGATAGCCATTTTGTTCAGCGTAGTTGATTTCCAGATAGAAAATATGTTTTTGAGGAGGACACACCCCCAAACCCTCAGGGCAAGGGTTTTAAGTTGTGCCCTGGGGGCATATAAGGACGATGTTGGCACAATGCATTATTTATTAATTTTTTCCTTTAGAGCAGGGCACTTCGTATCAAAGAAGTTGTCGCAGAAACTTCGAAAAGGGATAATTGGAAATTTGAGTGGCTTGTGCCCTTTTTAATAGTCAAAAGTGATTTGAAGGCGACTAACACCCCTTCCACGCCCACCATTTCCCGAAACACATCCAATCAAAATTTTTAGATAGCCGTTTTGTTCAGCGTAGTTGATTTCCAGATAGAAATTATGTTTTTGAGGAGGACAGTCCCCCACAGCTACAGCCTAGGGCAAGGAATGTAAGTTATGCCCTGGGGGCATATAAGGTTTTTTTATAGAGGGCGTTGTCGTAGAAACTTCAAAAAAGGCTCCTTCGATTGGAAAATCAAAAGGCTAGTGCCTTTTTTAATAGTCGAAAGTGATTAGAGGGCAACTAACCCGCCTCTCATGCCCACATTTTCCCCAAATACATCCAATCAAAACTTTGAGATAGTCATTTTATTCAACGTAGTTTTAAGTTCTGGAAATTACGTCTTTGCGGATGGCAAACCCCCACAGCCCTCAGGGCAAGGTTTATAAATTATGCCCAGGGGGCATATGAGGTTTTATAGAACGCATTGTCGTAGAAACCTCAATAAGGGCTCATTCGATTGGAAATTGAGATGACTAGTGCCCTTTTTAATAGTCGAAAGTGATTGGAAAGCAACTAACATCCCTTCCACGCCCACCATTTCCCCAAACACATCCAATAAAGATTTTGAGACAGCGATTTTGTTCCACGTAGTTCAAAGTTCAGGAAATTATACCTTTGAGCAGAACACTCCCCCCCCACAGTCTTCAGAGCAAGGGTTATAAGTTATGCCCTAGGGGCATATAAGGTTTTTATTGAAACCTTTGTCGTAGAAACTTGAAAAAGGGCTCATTCGATTGGAAATTCAAAGGGCTAGTGCCCTTTTTAACAGTCAAAAGTGATTTGAGGGCAACTAACCTCCCTCTCACGCCCACCTTTTCTCCAAACACATCCAATAAATATTTTAGATAGCCATTTCATTCAACGCAGTTGAAAGTTTTGGAAATTAAGTCTTTAAGGATGACAAACCCCGCCCCCACCCAATAGCCCTCAGGGCAAGGGCTGTAGCCTCAAAGGCTAGTGCCTTTTTTAATAGTTGAAAGTGATTGGAGAGCGATTAACGCCCTTCTCACGCCCCACCAGTTTCCCAAACACATCCAATCAAAATTTTGAGATATCCATTTTGTTCAACGTAGTTGAAATTTCTTGAAATTAGGTCTTTTAGGATGATAACCCCTCAGAACCATCAGTGGAAGGGCTGTAAGTTGTATCCTAGGGGCATATAAAGTTCATACAGAAAGTTGTTACAGAAGTTTCAAAGGGCTCATTTGAATGGAAATTGAAATTGCCCTTTTTAATAGTCGAAAGTGAGTGGAGAGTAATTAACCCCCCTCTTACGCCCACCATTTCCCCAAAAACATTCAATCAAAGTTTAGAGATAGCGATTTTGTTCAATGTAGTTGAAAGTTCTGGAAATTATGTATTTAAGGATGACAAACTCCCCAGAGCCCCAAGGGCAAAGCTTGTAAGTTCTGCCCAGGGGGCATATAAGGTTTTTATAGATAGAGTTGTGGTAAAACCTCAAAAGGAGCTCATTCAATTGGAAATTGAGAGGGCTAGTGCCCTTTGTAACAGTCGAAGATGATTAGAGGGTAATTAACCCCCCTCTCACGCCCACTATTCCTCCAAACACATCCAATCAAAATTTTAAGATAGCCATTTTGTACAACGTAGTAGAAATTTCTGGAAACTAGGTTTTTGAGAATGACACCCCTCCAGCACTCATGGCAAGGGTTGTAAGTTATGCCTTGGGGGCATTTAAGATTTTTATTGAAAGTTTTGTCGTAGAAACTTCAAAAGGGTTGATTGGAAATTGAAAGGGCCAGGGCCATTTTTAATAGTTGAAAGTGATTGGAGAGTGACTACCGCCCCTCTCACTCCCACCTTTTCCCCAAACACATCCAATCAAAATTTTAAGATAGCCATTTTGTTTAACGTAGTTGAAAGTTCTGGAAATTCGGTCATAGAGGATGACAACCACCCTATCAGATCTTAGGGTAAGAGTTGTAATTTATGCCCTGGGGACATATAAGGTGATTATAGAAAGCGTTGTCGTTTCAAAAAGGGCTCATTTGATTGGAAATCGAAAGACCTAATGCTCTTTTTAATAGTCGAAACAATTTTTGCACTTTACTGAAAAAATACAAATGAATGTGCATTGTCAGTTTAATATACATATACTGATATTTAGTAATCAAATTGTTAATATTATTTGATTTATTAAAGTTATAAAAGTAAAAACCTTTATATTTTTTTTCAGTAAAGTGCAAATTTTGTTCTGGCCTTGGGAAGGCATATGGGTTTTGCGCTCAACTTCTGGTAATTTCTGCTCGTTTTGAGTTTCACTCGGTTATTTATTGTAATTTCTGGTCATTTTGGGTTTCATTTATTTATCGATGCTGATTTTTGGTAGTTTCACGCTTGGTAACTATAAGAATGGTAACTTCTTGGTAACATTCTTGGTAACTATAAGAATGTAAATTCAGTTTCGCTTGTTACTTAATTTCTTTTTGCTACTTAACTTGTACTTTTTTTTAATTTGGGATTAATTATCGTGTGAAAGTGCTTGTTTTTTTAAGGAACTCTTAAGCTTGATAAGATAATGTTTTAATGATGAGATTATTATCTTAGAGGAAGCTTTTCATTGAAGAACCGAATTAGGTTATTACTTAATGTCGCAATGTAAGAGAAGTTAATATTAAATCACTGAGTCCTACGGTTAAATAGCTTCACTTTCAAAAATGTTTATTTCCGCAGAATTTCGTTCTTATTTTAATTATACGGTTATTTCCAAATATTTCTGTCCCTATAAGCCATCTCTAAAGCTTACATTTTCTTGAATATCGTTTTTCCTACTTGTTACATAGTGTTTAGCTTCACTAAAATAGATCGGATGATCTGAGTGCCGTGGTACAGGACCAATGTAGAGAAATTTGTGAATTTCCCTACAATGTTCAGGCCGCACAATGGGGGAAAAATAAATGCTATTACAATGTAGGATATACTTCTTTTTTTTTAAATTAAGTTATTAGACTTTTCCAATTAAGTTATTAGGCTGCATTGACTTTTCCAATTTGTAAGTTCCAGTTGAAACTTGTATATATTTGTCCCAAATTCTTTGAAGCAGTCAAATCATATAAAAAGTTGTGCGTGTAACTCAATTATCATTTAAGTCAATTTCTGATTAACCCAACTCCCACATAACCCATTCAGCTAAACACCAATGCAATACAGACCTCTTCGGACTCAACTCTATTTAATCCAACCCCCATTTGATTTAACTCCAATGCAACTCAACCCCCATTCAATTCACCCCCAATCGGTAAATTTGCTATGGTTGCTATGGTAGTTTAAAGTAGTGCTATTAGATTCCGTATTATATGTTTTTTCAAATGTCAAGGTCTTTTTTCTAACAAATTACCCCCCCCCCACTCCTGATGGTCCCAGATATATGCCCCTTTAATTTGATAGTGTTTTGCTGCTTCTATTATTCCCCAAATCAAAACGCTGCACAAAGACAGCGTTTCTACCAACAACTGCATAGTAGTGCCGACTTTATCCTATGCAAATTCCCGAACGCCGGTATTTTCTTAGTAGGTGATGCTAATGATCTAAAGTTAAATCCCCTTTGTAGTTCCCTAAACTTAAAACAAATAGTAAAAATACCAACAACAAAAGGAAATTCAACCCTTGATTTGATTTGCACCAATGTGCAGGCTTTCTATACCCCTCCTGTCCCCTTGCCCCCGTTAGGAGGAAGTTACCATTTTTGTTTATTAACGAAGCCTCTTAATAGCTTTAATTATACTTTTTCTGTTACTGAGTTCTCTTATCGCTCAATTTCCAATGATGGCCTTTACACATTTGGATCTTGGATTACCAATGAAAACTGGCTGGCCCTCAAAGGAAAAAATGACATTAAGTTTAAAGTCTCCGAATTCCAAAATCTGATTAAAACAAAATACATAAATTCCTTCCCTGTGAAAAAAGTAAAAACATGTTCTAATGACAAACCATACATTACTAGCCAATTGAAAAAACTAATTAGAATTAAATTGAATCTACTAAAGAGTGGTAAAACATACGAAGCGAACTCACTGCGTAAACATATAAAAAAAGAAATACGTAAATCTGCTTCTTCATATTACAAATGCAAAGTCCAGGATTTATTTTCTTCAAAGCCAAAACAATGGTATAATAGAATAAAGAAAATTTGTGGGAAAACACATAATAATATAGACTTCCATTTCCAAGAAGACCCTTCAGTTACAGCCAATGATCTGAACAGGTTTCTTTCTTCCATAGTTCAGAACCTCCCTCCCCTTTCTTTTGACACTCTTTATGATTTGTGCTCTCTCAATTTTCCCGTTATTTCGCCCTCGGATGTAAAGGCAAAAATTAAGAACATTAAAAAGTGTAGTACATGTCCATTAGACATTCCGATTGTACTAATTAAAGCCTTTGCCGACAATCTCTCAGAGCCTTTGTCCTTACTTTTTAATGAAACTACCTCTACTAGTAAATTTCCAAATTGTTGGAAATTAGGTTTTATTACTCCCGTAAAAAAAAAAAAGGTAATAATCAAGATTTTAATGGTGTCCGTCCCATTACTCTTACTCCAGTTTTTTCGAAGTTATATGAAAGCTTTTTAGCTGAGAGGTGGAAAGTAAAAATAATCCCAAATGTTGACCAAAGACAATTCGGAAACCTACGCTCTACATCTACTACCCACTATCTTGTTCACCTTATGGACACAATGTGCAACACACTCGAAAAACCCAATACCTGGCTCAATGTTATCGCTGTTGACTTGCAAAAAGCTTTTGATTTAATCAACCACAATATACTATTAGAAAAGCTATCTAATGACTTTCAAGTTGACCCTTATTTAATTAGAATAATTGCGTCTTTCCTCTCTAACAGAACGCAAGTCGTGAAATACCTGAATGTATATTCTGATCCCCTCCCAATTTATAATGGTGTGCCCCAAGGAACCCTCTTAGGTCCAATTTTATTTCTTACAATGATAAACAACCTTGGTGTTTATTTCCCGGATAGATGGAAATTCGTTGATGATCTAACTGTCTTAGAGACATGTTCCAAAAATTCCAAAAGCAACCCAATGTACATCTTGGAATCGATATCAGCCGAAGCTCTTACTGATGATATGAAAGTCAACCCTTTAAAGTCAACTGTTCTTACTATTAATTTCCTTAAAACTCCTCCTTCTTTCTCCTGTCCAATCCCCCCTGAAATGTCCGTTACCACTATGAAATTACTGGGCGTTACCATCTCTAGCGACTTAAAATGGGATTGTCATATTAATGACATCTTAAAACGTGCAAATGCCGCATTTTCCCTCCTTAAACTCCTTAAAAAATTTAAATGCCCTAAATCGCACTGTTTAAGGATTTTCCTGTCATTTGTACGCCCAACCCTTGAGTACGCCTGTCCTGTTTGGCATCCTGGCATTTCCATTGAATTGTCGGACAGAATAGAAGCAGTACAAAAAAGGTGCCTAAGAATCATCTTCAATGAGGGTAAAGTACCTTATATTTCCCTTCTTAGGAGAGCTAACCTTGTCTCCCTTAAGGAAAGGAGAGCAAAAATTACCTTGCGTTTTGCTAACAATGCCCTTCATAACCCTCGAACAACTCCCCTTTTCCCCGGTGAATATTCACCCCTTCGACCCCGCCTCTCGCGTTCTGTGTCAACAAAAATCCCCCTTCTCGCCCCAATAAGAGTTTGCACTGAAATATATAGAAGAACTTTTATCCCTTACATAGTTGACATTTTCAACCACTGAATCTCCGCTGCCTCCCCTCCCCCCTCACTCACTCTTTACCTGATAGTTATTAATTTTAATGCCCATTTTGCAAATTTGGAGGTTTTATATTTATGTTTGTTAGTCACCAACTAACTGATGTTTTTGTTTTAATTCTACTTTATCCCCTTGTCAATTTTACGAGTTTTTTTTTGTTTTTTTTTGGGGCATTTTTGCTGACTTGACACTGGCCTTCTAATTTTATGAGTTTACTTTGTACTTTGTTTTTGTTTTTAACGTTTTTACGTATTTGACATTGACCCTTTTATAATTTTCTGTTGTTGTTTGATTGTTTGTTTTTGTTGTTCTTTTTTCGTTGTATTTGACGCTAAAGTGCGAATTCGGCCCTTTTGGGCTTGTGATAGCCATTTTTCAGCAATAAATCTTATCTTATCTTATATGCCTAATAATATATTCCTCCTTTGTTTTGCATCTCGTGATACATCCTGTATTTTTTGCCAACCGGTTTTCTCGCATTCTTGACGAGGTGAAAAGCTTTCCTCCAGGAGATTCCACTATAATTGTGGGATAGAAGTTTTATTCGAATTAATTTTAAAATGCAGATAACGATTAAAGGAAACGCGATAATACGAGTATTATCAATATAGACATGCTGTAATTACACAGTAAGAATTGCTTGTTTTTTTTTATTTTTTTATTTTACATTCTAGGACTGTATCTGGGACCATCAGGGGGGGGGACTATATTGTTAGAAATGCGATTCTGATATTTGGAAAGAGCATAAAATAAGGAACTAAATGGTAATGTTCTTTTTTATAAGCATGCTTCCTTTAAACGTGATCAACCACAGCAAATATACCCCCATTTGATCTAATTTGAAGTGGGGTTGAGTTAAATAGGGGTGGGATTGTTTGGGGTTGAGTTAAATGGAGTTGATTTAAATTAGGCTTGAATTGAATGGGGGTTGAGCTAAATAGGGGTGAGTTAAATGAGATTTCAATTGCACTGAGGTTTAGTTGAATAAGGATTGAGTTGCATGGAGGTTTTGTTAAATGGGAGTTGAATTGAGTAAGAGGTGAATTGCAAGAAAGTTTAGCTAAACAGGAGTTGAGTTGAACGGGACCAATTTGAAAGGACCTGAGTTAAACAGGGGATGAGTTAAAAGGCAGTTCAGTTGAATCATAGTTGAGTTAAACGAGGGTTGAGTTAAATGGGTTGAATTGAACCGCGTTAAGTTCAGGTGAGGTTGAATACACAAGAACCTTTAAAAACACACGAACATGTAAAACATTGCAAAAGTATTGTATTCAAGGGGGAAAGAAAAACCCCTCCCTCTTATGTTTCTGTTACAGGTTTTATTCGTCCTGTTACAGAATTTATTCGTCTTATTTTTCTGCTTTCGATTTTGGTATGTTTTAGCTAAGATTTTGTCCATTTTACCATCTAGTTGTCTTAGCATTTCAAATTGCAACTAAATCTATCAGATAACTATTCAAATCAAAAGATGTTTTGAAAATTAATTAAATTTTCCAAAATAAAGGTTTTACTCAGATTAAATAAAAAACTCAGCTTTTTCCAATGAAACTTAAGAACAAGGTCAAAATATAAAACCGAAGAGAAACTATCCTACATACAGGGTGAGGCACAGAAAGAGGGACGAAAGTAAAGACTCATACTCTATGATTTTAGTGTTCAAAATAATTTTCAAATTCATGAGTGTATAGTCACTGCAATCAATTCAATAATTGATAACAGGTTCGATCCAAGCACCTCATTGCTGAGTTGCGATCGCTATTCTGACATTGAAATTGTTTACAACTCTCTACAACATGTCATTCGGTATTCTCCTGACATTTCTCTTGATGTGATCTTTCAACTTGTCCATTGTGTCCGAGTTTTATTTAAACACTCTCTCCTTCAGATAGCCTCAGAGAAAGTAGTCTAGCAAACTCAGATCAGAAGGTTCTCATCGAGATTAGTCACTCATCTATAAATTATTGCCTAATCTCAATACGCTCGTTTATCGTCTGACAAAACTCTCACCGGTTGGTATTGTTTGCTTAGATTTACGCTTGAAGACCTTGCACTTTGCAGGGAAACAATTTGAAATCGCTGTGGGGAATTCGGCGCATAGATCCACCGTAAATATCTACTTGCTGTTACATTCGTCTGACGGACTTGCGTGGAGGTTATTGTGATCGATCCCTGACGTCTGGAACACCTCCTCGCTCTGAGCTTTGGGGCGCAACGGTCTTTGTTATTGTTGATCACACTACTAGTGTCTCTACACCGTCTTGATCATGTTGTGATAGGGAATTTCCTTCCCGGGATATTCGCGTCGAAGCTGCCTCTGAACAAGAGTAGGTTACTTTGTTGGAAAATAAAGCTCCAAAATCTTTGTCCTGTATTCCACCGAAGAATGACCGTAGTGGTCCATTGTGGTATCAGATAAATCTTACAAGTCTCTTCTATAACTTACCTGAAACAGGGAAAGAAACAATTAATTCTCTGATAAATATGAGTCTTTATTTTTGTCCCTCATTTTGTACCCACTATACACAAGAGGGGGCTAACACCCTATTCTACCCCAATCTTTAGCATAAATTGTGACCCTTTTTTAATTAAAATCAAGTTGCCATCAAGTCATGGCTAATTGGTGATAAAGCCAAGACAGATTGTCTGAGTGAGAGACAAAGCTGGCATAAGCCTTTTCCGGGATTGTATAAATATGATGTCAATTTCACTTGTTGATAGCATTCCCTAGCATTGTTAACATTGTTAACATTCGTCCGTTTGTCGTTTAGTCTTTGTATGCCATACCTAAATGATTCAAGTCAAAAATAGGTTTATAGAGTAATCTGAGCGTTTCCAAACTGTAGTTTCTGCTTGGAAAGACATTAATGATAAACATAAGAACAATATTCAAAATTTGAATTATTTTTAGGAGAGAAATTAATCGTTCCTCTTATGAAAGATCTTAGGCCGAATTTGCCAGACATGATGTGCTTCGATGTTCTCATCAAATTAACACTAATAGCTTCTTTTCTCTACGCGGATCAGTTGCGAAAATTGTATTTTGTTGGTGGTGGTTTTATTTGTTTTAAGTTTAGTTTTTTTTTTTTCCTTTGCTTCTCTTGTGCTGAAGACGCCTAGTTTGGATACAGGTGAAATATCCGCGTTGTTTCAATTTTTCATCTTTTCTCTCTACTGGCCGCAGTCTCGTTTGTCATTTTTTTATTGAATTTTTTCTCTCTTTTTCAATTTTTGTTCCTCTGATAGAATCCATATTTCTTGACACGGTCTCTCTCTATAGCTGGTGATTTTAATGAGCCTAGTCTGAAAAATCTCTAAAACAAGGCCACTTATGAAGTCCAAACTCGAGTTTTTCAGTATGAGGATTTCTTACGAATCTCTGTGGAATAAACACTAAGTTACTTTAAGGACAAAGCTCAGAATATTTGATGCACGGTTGGTGCTGCGAAACTTCGCTGTTAATAGCCTGTGGCTCCCGATATTCAGAAATTTTCTGTCACAGATATCTTTAAAAATATTCTGAAGGTCAGTCTATCAGAACCAATGACACCTTCCGTAGTGAAATTGAAAACTGACTAACTATATAAATGTCATCAAATACAGACGCCTCCGGTGGCTCGACCGCGTACTGCGAAGCCTTGGAGACGTGATATTTAAGTAATTCCTAAAGAGTTTTTAAGTCAATTATTTATTTTTTCTTGTTTTAGTTTTATCTCAGCTACGTGGTCTCACACCAGAGGAAGTTGTTCAAACATCCGAATTTCATACGTACAAAAAGGAAAGAGCAGACCTTGAAAGAGAAGAGGAATCAGAAAAATGGGACTTGAAGAAAGTCTGGCAGAAGCAAACACACCTTAGGATGCCCGTTTCTATCTGTCTCTTGTCTCATATGGCACAACAGCTGAGTGGGATTGCAATGGTAATAGTTTTTCTTACTTTAATATCGGTCTTATAAAAAGCATTAAATTGCATTAAAGGTCGCCTTCACTGGCAACGCAATAGTGTTACAAAAATCTGCATATAAGGTTAGTTTATTAAAGGCTCATTCAAAGTGAGATTTAGCTAACAGCTAGGTTTAACTGACGCTGGGATAAAAATTTTACCATACGCTTCTTCTTCTTGTTTGGATTAGCACAAAGATGATTTCGCAAAACCTCATATCATAATCGATTTTTGGGTTCTGAAATGGGCTGTTGCAGCTAAGTTTGAACTCTGGGTCCCATATTATCAAGCAGAAATCAATCCTACTACATCACTACAGGACCACCATATGGTTTCAACCCCTATTGAGATTTTTCCGTACTGACAAGGATTGAAAATAAAGCTCTCTGATTGGCTGGCCTATGCTAAATTTTTAAGAATGTAGGTAACTCTGGGAATACATCGTATACTAAGATGAATGTGGTCGCCATTAGCTCAATCTTGATGTTAGTTATAATTCAGCGATACTCAAAAAGATAAGTAAAATTTGAAACATCAAGAATTACAAAACTGAATTTTTGAGATTGTAAAAAGGAAATTATACAATTTAGCTATAACATAGTACAAAGCATAAAACATATTATACAACGGTAAAATATTACAAGATAATCATATTCCTATACCTTTAACTTTAAAAAGAACCCCCATCACTTAAATTAAATTGTACTGCAATGGTTCATGGGCCTTTTGGCTTGAGCCTTGACTCATTTTTATTAGTGCCCTCTTAATAAGAATAGAACAGAGCTGGGCGGGCTATTCATACTTGATAATGCTTTAATGCAAAGCCTCTTATTTGGCTCAAGTTACTGTAATTCCTGCTACAAGCTCGTCAAAGTTTTAAGAATATTAATCACTCTGATATATTCCTGCTAATGAGAATATGATATAACCTTCCGAAGAAAACCCTGCTCAATGGTTTTATTCAAAATAAAATCTACCAAAATAATCCAAATAAAAGAAGAAAGAACAGAAACCTCTTTCAATATAAATTTACGCGGAAACAGTTGCTAAATTTATCTGTAATTCTGCTAAGAGGAAGGAATTTGGCACTTTGCACTTTATCAACAAGCACCAGCACCTCGCCTACGATTTCTGGGAGACATTAAGATACCCGGTAGTTTGAAACTATTATTTTGTGAAAAGATTGTAAATGTTTTTGTGTAAGTTACAAGTTTAGTATAAGTTTAGTTTCTATTTCAATGAGGATTCTAAATATGCAAAGTTTATTAATTTAAATGTTGTTCACATAAAGCTATTAGCATATGAATATGTGCATAACTTTTAAGAAAGTTTTGAACTCCACCATAAGAAGTGAAAAAGCTCCCTATCTCTTGAAAGTGATTTGTAAGAAGTGAGATTAGATACAAAGACAAAC
>CM051268.1:21254556-21322056 GCA_027921565.1 Artemia sinica
GGTTTAAATTTGGGAAAAAATCACTTTGTCCAGGGAAAATCGGTCAAAAATTGCGGGCTGAAATAGCGATTAAGTGGGGATTTTTTAAATATTGAGAAACAATGAAACTTTAAAGCCCTATAATTTTCCAATGGAGACCGTTAGTTGAGTGGTTTTAATCCTGAAAGCTGTGAAAAAAATATACCTTTAGAACTTTAAAATTTTAAGTTCTACTCTAAAAACTCGTCGAGTTATTTTAGTTTGAATGCAGAAAAACATTTTTTTCTTACTAAAGTTTCTTCCATTTTTCTTCATCTTGATTTGGCGTAAAATTCTTTTTTTATGGTTATTTATATGATTTTGTTGACCCTCTGGACAGCCTTTACGCCTTCGAACGTGATAAGAATGGCCTTCTTCCGGTCTAAGTGTAAGGCCCTTGCGACTTTTTTTTTTATTATTGGTGACAATACGTCTTACCCATTTTATCTTTGAAGATGGGTCACTGATCACCGCCGTTTTCTAATCAAATACCATAAAAATAACTTTTCACATTCTGTACTTCTAAGATACTGTATACTCTATCATTTAATTATATTAAAATAAAATCAAAATGTCAAAGCACCCAATCAATTTATTTCTGTATCAACAGATATATGGCTCTGGATTGACTACCCTCTCTCTTTGCGCAGTATATTTCACGTACTGAAATTATGTGACTTATCTTTCAGAGAGTTCTAGTCTATGGATAGTAAACTAAAACATGATCAATTTCCATTACAGAGTTTTCAAATTACAACTTAGTTTGGAAGATGGATCGCTTTATACTAAAGAAGAAGAAGGAGGAAACCAATGTTCTTTTAGAAGTTAAAGCTACTTCAAGCAAGGAATGTTTAAACTTGCTACCTAGTCCCACGGTTGCTCCCGAGACTGCTGCTAGTGCTGCACCAACATCGTCTAAGAAGTTGGTGTTCAGTTCGATATCGCTTGACATTGGGTCATACATTGGGAACATTTCTGAACTTAGTAACCATAAAAAGTACGAACTTATTACCAGCCACTGGATACCAAGAAATGATTTTGTTTTTCCTACGTCAAGTCATATTAAAAGAGGTAGAGAAGAAAAAAGGAAAACAAATCTAGCTCATTTTAGAAAACACCCTTGGTTGGTGTTTTCTGACCTCAACCAGGGACATTTCTGTAAATACTGTGCTACGTTTTGTCACCAAAAGTTAGGTGGAAACGTCTCTTTGAAAAAAATTAGTGACAGAACCACTCCAAAGGTATTCAAAACTTATCGGAAACAATGGAGATTTAGAGAGTCATTCATCTGCAACTTACCATAAACAGGCAGTACTTGATGCTAAGTCTTTCATATCTGTTTTTGAAAACCCCAACCGTGAAGTTATGAACTTGTTGTGCGAAACAAGGAAAGCTCAAGTGTTATAAAACCGATCCAGGCTTGTCCCGATCATAAAAACATTACTTTCACATGGTAGGCAGAATATTCCGTTGAGGGGACACAGAGACGATGGTAGTCTACTTGAAGCAACCGACGATCTCGTGAAAAATGATGGTAATTTCTGAGCCTTTTTACGCTTCAGATTTGATAGTGGTGATACTCAGCTGGAAGAACACTTGAAGGCATCAGGATCTGATGCTACATATATCAGCAAGACGACGGGAAATGAGTTGATACAATGTTGCGCTGAAGAAATTTTAAGTACTATAAAAACGAGAATACAAAGGGCTAAATTTTACAGTGTGATATTTGAAGAAACCCCAGATGCGTCACATACCTCACAGCTTAGTCTTTCTCTGCACTATGTTTATGACAACAGTATTGTAGAAGACTTTGTTGGATTTATGGACTTTCACGAAACGAACTATAAGGGTGTAATTGAAGATGAACCAAGCATTACACGTGAAATTTTAGGGAAGTCTGTGTTAAAGCTAATGGAAGACACTGGATTAATTGTTGACAACTGTGTTGGCATAAGCTGTGATGGATGCAGTGTCAACATTTCTGAAATGCGAGGGGCAGTATCAGAGATGCAAAAAGTTGCTAAGAAAAGCAGCCTCTGTGGATGCAAAAATCATGCTCTGAACCTATCCATTTCAAAGTGCAATAAATGCCAATATGTCAGGAATGCTGTCAGCACTATTAAAGAGGTTGCAAGTTTTTTTTAGGGCATCGGCAAAACGAAATTTCGTCCTTAAAAGTGTTTTAGGTCATCATATGTAAGGTTGCTACGAAGCTCGTTGGGTTGAACGTCACGAAAGCATATTGCGATTCAGAGAGGATGTGCCTAAAATAGTTGAAGCCCTTAGAATTGTGTCTTCATGGCGTGACAGTTGTACATCGACAAAAGCAAATTGCCTGCTGTGCGCAATTTTAACATGCGACTTTATTGTCATTGTTTACTGTTTGAGTGATATAAGTGACACAAATCTTGCACTAAGCAGATTACTCCAGACTAAAGCATTAGATTTGTTTTCAGCCACAGAAAAAATATCAGAAACTCTAAGTCTTTAAAAAAAAGAGAGAGAAATGTGATGAAATTTTCCAGATTATATTTGAAAGTGCAGAGAAAGCTATGGAAGCTATGGACGTGACTGATTGCATTCCAAGAATGGCGAAAAAACAAACAAATCGATCTAATTTCCCCACTGTCTCAAAAGAAGACCAAGATAATGTCCTCCTTTATTATAAAAGAGCTGTTTATATTCCAGTACTAGATTATCTTTTTTCTGACATGACCTACAGATTTTCCGATGAGTCAATGACATTTTATTCATTAAATTTGTTCCTGCCTCAAAATTTAGATTCCGTACCTGATCTTCAAACTTTGAAATCTAAGATTGAGCCAATATGTCGCAAATTCTCATCTTTTTTTTGGACAAAGCAGTAAATCTTTAATGCTGAAAATATTAAATGAGATATTTCCATTGAACAATGGCTCTGATTATGAAACGTTTAGATCTACAACACAAGTTATCCAGAGCTATATTCAACTGGACGAGGCTTGTTACCCACTTCTAAAATCCTTCCCTAAAATTCTTCTTTCTCTTCCAATATCAATTGCCCCAGCCGAGCGCAGTTTTTCGACATTAAGACGGCTAAAAAGCTGGATGCGGACCAGGATGTCAGAAGACCGACTGACAGAACTAGCCCTTCTTAACGTTCATCGGAATATTGAGTTTGAAATCAACCGTGTAATCAATAGATATTGCGGGACCAGAAAGAGAAAAATAGACTTTGTCTTATAAAATTGTGAAATGTTTCCAAGTGCATTTAGTTAGTATGCATACAAGTACATAAATTATTAAAAAAATGAATTAATTATTTTACATTAGTAATTTAACTTTTATATTTGATTTTGAACGTAAATTTTTTCTCTATCCCTAAGACGAAGTTTCATAGACTTCCCAAATTCACTATCTTCGTTTAGTTTTGCCCATTT
Source organism: Artemia sinica (assembly GCA_027921565.1). Lineage (NCBI taxonomy): Eukaryota > Metazoa > Arthropoda > Branchiopoda > Anostraca > Artemiidae > Artemia > Artemia sinica. Next base: position 21,257,997 of record CM051268.1, read on the forward strand.
TCCAATGACTCATTCGATTATGCCCCATAAACCCTAGTTACCATGTTACATTATAGAAATTCATGCTCAATGGTGGATCCAGGGGGCGAGGGGGGCTCCCTCCCCCCTAACATAGTCTAAAGTAGTGTAGTTTACTTAATTAACGTAAGTTTGCGTTAATTAAACTTGCTCCTAACGCAAGTTTATCGGATCAACCTATTTTGCCCCCCCCCCTCCCTTAAAAAATAATCTTGGATCCACCCCTGACGCAAAACCCAGTTTTTTAAAAGTAATTAAAAAATTTTTGTAAAGATATATTGAAATTCCTTATGTAATTTTAAGAATCTTTTAAGCCATTTAAAAGAGGGAAAAGTTTTTGAGCAAGAATATTAAAAAAACAAACTAAAATCACAGCCAACTAGCACAATGTGATATTTGGTTTTGGTTTTTGTCAGTATTAATTAAAAAAAAACTTGTCCCATTATTAATTAAAAAGTTTTTCAAAGAAAAGTAAAGAACTCCTTTAAACCCAAAATGAGCAAAAATAAAATCAAATAATCTACCAAGCGTGAACTTACCACAAATCAGCATCGATAAATAAATGAAACCCAAAACGAACAGAAATTACAATAAATAACCGAGTCAAAATCAAAATGAGCAAAGAGTAATTTGAGTAAGGCTCAGAACCCCTATGCCCTCCCAAGTCCAAAACATAATTTGCACTCTACTGAAAAAATGTAAATGTTTTTACCTTTATAACTTTAATAAATCAAATTATATTAACATTTTGATTACTAAATATCAGTATATGTATATTAAACTGACAATGCACATTCATTTGTATTTTTTTTCAGTAAAGTGAAAATTATGTTCTGGCCTTGAGAAGGCATAGGAGTTTTGAAACCTACTCATGTTAATTTCTTCTCGTTTTGAGTTTGACTCGGTTATTTATTGTAATTTCTGTTCGTTTTGGGCTTCATTTATTTATGGATGCTGATTTGTGGTTGTTTCACGCTTGGTAGATTATTTGATTTTATTTTTGCTCATTTTTGATTCAATAGAGTTCTTTACTTTTCTTTGAAAAACTTCTGTGGAAAAAGTGTTTTTAATTAATTTCTGTTCGTTTTATATTGGCATAGTCTTTTCTGGAAAAAAGAAAATAATGCTTTAGATCTTTTCGTTTTTGTAAGACTTTATAGTTTGGCCTGCTATTTGCATGCTGGAGAAAAATTTTCAGCAGTTTTTAACAGCATATACCCTTTCAAAAATCTGAACACACATAGTAGTGTTTAATTTAGTTTCAGACCTCCTCTAGTTGACCTGGAATAAAAAACTTAATACAATTCGCAAAAAATCTGTTTACTTTCTTTGATAGCTTGGATATACTTACGCTATTTTGATTTGTTTGAATTTTAAGAGCAGAGGTAGCCCCGAAACTTTAAACATAATACCTTCAGTTGTTCTTGGGATACTGCTGAGATGTCTTATTGGGAATTAGCATTAACAAAGTGCATTTTGATTTAATCTTCAGGCAATATTTAGTTTTTATACATAATGGGTAAATGGGAGGGTGGACGTGAGAGGGGACTAGACCTCCAATCATTTTCGACTCTTAAAAAAGGCATTAGCCCTTTATATTTTCAATCGAATGAGCCCTTTTCGAAGTTCCTACGACAACTGCTTCGATACGAAGTGCCCTGGTCTAAAAAAAATAAAATAATAATAATAGTACATTGTACCCACATCGATCTTTACTTTAAAAATGTCAAGCCTTCCAATCACTTTCGACTATTGAAAAGGGCACTAGCCCTTTCAATTTCCAATCGAATGAGCCCTTTATGAGTTTCTACGACAACGCTTTCAATAAAACCTTATATGCCCCCAGGGCATAAATTACAACCCTTACCCTGAGTGCTATGAGGGGGTTGTCATCCTCGAAGACCTATTTTCCAGAACTTTGAACTACGTTAAATAAAACGGCTATCTAAAAATTTTGATTGGATGTGTTTGGGGAAATGGTGGACGTGAGAGGGGCGTTAGTTGCTCTCCAATCACTTTCGACTATTGAAAAGGGCACTAGCCCTTTCAGTTTCCAATCGAATGAGCCCTTTTGAAGTTTCTACGACAACGCTTTCTATAAAAACCTTATATGCCCCCGGGGCATAACTTACAACCCTTGCCTTGAAAGCTGGGGGGGGGGGGATTGTAATCCATAAAAGCCTAACTTCCCGAACTTGCAACTACATTGAAGAAAATTACTATCTCAAAATTTTTGATTGGATGTGTTTTGGGAAATGGTGGGCGTGAGAGGGTGGTTTTTCGCCCTTCAATCACTTCTGACTATTAAAAAGGGCACTAGCCCTTTCAATTTTCAATTGAATTAGCCCCTTTTGAAGTTTCTATGACAACACCTTCTATAAAAACCTTATATTCGCCAGGGCATAACTTACAACCCTTGCCCTGAGGGCTGTGAGAGGGCTGTCACCCTCAAAGACATAATTTCCGGACCTTTCAACTACGTTGAACAAAATGATTATCTCAAAATTTTGATTGGATCTGTTTGGGGAAATAGTGGGCGTGAGAGGGGGGCTACTTGCCCTCCAATCAATTTCGACTATTAAAAAGGGCACTAGCCGTTTCAATTTCCAATTGAATAATTCCTTTTTGAATATTCTACGACAAAGCTTTCTATACAAAAAAAACTTATATGCCCCCGGGCATAACTTACAAACCTTGCCCTGAGGGCTGTGGGGGGAGTGTCATCCTCAAAACCTATTTTCCGGACTTTTAACTGCGTCGAACAAAATGGCTATCTCAAAATTTTGATTGGATGTGTTTGTGGAAATGGTGGAATTGAGAGGGGTATTAGTTATCCTCCAATCACTTTCGACTATTAAAAAGGGCTCATGCTCTTTCAATTTTCGATTGAATGAACCCTTTTTGGAGTTTCTACGACAACACCTTCTATAAAAACCTTATATACCCCAGGGCATAACTTACAACCCTTGCCCTGAGGGCTGTGAGGGGGCTGTCATCCTCAAAGACATAATTTCTGGACCTTTCAACTATGTTGAACAAAATGCTTATTTCAAAATTTTGATTGGATGTGTATGGGGAAATGGTGGCTGTGAGAGGGGGGCTACTTGCCCTCCAATCAATTTAGACCATTAAAAAGGGCACTAGCCGTTTCAATTTCCAATCGAATGATTCCTTTTTGAATATTCTACGGCAACGCTTTCTATACAAAAAAACTTATATGCCCCCCCGGGCATAACTTACAAACCTTGCCCTGAGGGCTGTGGGGGGAGTGTCATCCTCAAAGCCTATTTTCCGGACTTTTAACTGCGTCGAACAAAATGGCTATCTCAAAATTTTGATTGGATGTGTTTGGGGAAATGGTGGGATTGAGAGGGTTGTTAGTTATCCTCCAATCACTTTCGACTATTGAAAAGGGCTCATGCCCTTCTAATTTCCAATCGAATGAGCCCTTTTTGAAATTTTACAACATCACTATCTATAAAAACCTTATATGCCCCCAGGGCATAACTTACAACCCTGGCCCTGAGGGCTCTGAGGGACTTATCATCCCCAAAGACCTAATTTCTAAAACTTTTAACTACGTTGAACAAAATGGCTATCTAAAAATTTGATTGGATGTGACTGGGGAAAAGGTGGGCGTGAGAGGGGGGTTAGTTGCTCTCAAATCACTTTCGACTATTAAAAAGGACACTAGCCCTTTGAATTTCCAATCGAATGAGCACTTTTTCAAATTTTTACGACAAAGCTTTCAATAAAAACCTTATATGCCCCCAGGGCATAACTTATAACCCTTACCCTGATGGCCGTAAGAGGACTGTCATCCTCAAAGATATCTTATCCGGACCTTTCAACTACTATGAACAAAATAGTTATCTCAAAATTTTGATTTGACGCGTTTCGATAACTGGTGGGTGTGGAAGGGGTGTTAGTTGCCTTCCAGTCACTTTAGACTATCAAAAAGGGCACTAGCCATTTCAATATCCAATCAAATGAGCCATTTTTGAAGTTTCTACGACAACGCTTTCTATAGAAACCTTATATGCCCCCAGGGTATAACTTGTAACTCTTGCCCTGAGGGCTGTGGGGGGGGGAGGGTTTTCCTCCTCAAAGACCTAATATCCTGAACTTTTGACTACGTTGAAAAAAATGGCTATCTCAAAATTTTGGTTGGATGTGTTTGGGGAAAAGGTGGGCGTGAGAGGGGGTTAGCTGCCCTACAATCACTTTCGACTATTAAAAAGGGCACTAGCCCTTTGAATTTCCGATCGAATGAGCCTTTATTTAAGTTTCTACGACAACGCCTTCTATAAAAACCTCATATGCCCCTAGGGCATAACTTTTAATCCTTGCCCTCAGGGCTCTCGGGGAGTGTCCTCCTCAAAAATAATTTCTATCTGGAAATCAACTACGCTGAACAAAATGGCTATGTCAAAATTTTGATGGGATGTTTTTGGGGAAATGGTGGGCGTGGAAGGGGTGTTAGTTGCCTTTCAATCACTTTTGACTACTAAAAAGGGTACAAGCCACTCCAATTTCCAATCGAATGAGCCCTTTTAGAAGTTTCTGCGACAACTCTTTCGATACGAAGTGCCCTGGTCTAAAGAAAAAAAAATAATAATAATACATTGTGCCAAAATCGTTCTTTACTTATGATTGACCGATATTAGAAACTGAAATTTCACCTTAAATTGACCTGCAAGTAAATTTCACTAAAATTGTCCTATGTCAGATGCATATGGAACCAGTTACATATACAAACTTTTTTTCTGGGCTATAAGCTAATGATGGGGTTCTGTAGGGGGAAGAGACTTGCATCTGATGGACGGATCTTAAGGCGGGTACAAGTCTGAAAATCAGCAACAGGTAAATTAAAAGAGAAACAAGAATTAAATAAAATATGTTAAAACGTTAAGAGAGACACAGACTCAAACCCCTTACCTATGCTTACGTAATAGCACATGAAAACTATCTGCGCTGTTCAACTACAAAAATCTGTTTCCTGACAGAAGCTGCATTTAATACTAGATATTAGTTTTTCGTTAAATTATTTTACTACACTTAATACTTTACATTTTTTATAGCTTATATATATTTTTGCATCATAATTTGTGTCTCACTATTTTCACGAAAATATTTAATCTGGTGCTTTTTTTAGGGTAGTGAAAGTCTGTTTCTTCCCTATTCCTGTGTCACCTTCTTCGTCTTATTTGTCATTAGCTTTGGCATTGGTCTAGGATCAGTTCCATTTTCTCTTCCGTCAGGTAAGCTGTTTTACTATGATATCAACGCCTTTTTTCTGCTGTAACCAGTTTCGTCAAACAAACTTTTGTCCACCTATCAACTATTAACTAAAAAAAACAATTTTTTTAACTGAAAGTAAGGAGCGACATTAAAACTTAAAACGAACAGAAATTATTCCGTATATGAAAGGGGCTATCCCCTCCTCAACACCTCGCTCTTTACGCTAAAGTTTGCCTCTGTCTCACAACTTTATTTTTTAAAACAATAAAAAAACTCTAGCGTAAAGAGGGAGGCGTTGAGGAGGGGACAGCCCCTTTCATATACGGAATAATTTCTGTTCGTTTTAAGTTTTAATGTCGCTCCTTACTTTCACTTAACAAAAATTTGTTTATTTAATTAATTTCTGAACGTTTTTGAATTAATGCAGCTTTGATTCTGGCTCACCGTACATGAATAATTAAAATGATATTAACGATCAATTTTCCTTTTTTGGCTAATTGGCGTTCTCGAAATTTTGTTCTGACGTAACTTACGAATTAACTTACGTAACGAATTTCTATATTCGTATGTTTTATTAAGTATATTAGGGAGTTCGCTCCCTAGTCAATACCCCGCTCTTTACGCTTAAGTTCAAATTTTGTTCGAATCACAAACCCCTGAATCACAAAGGCCGGTTAATTAGAATAGATAGCTCTTTTGAAAGCACTAAAAAAACTTTAGCGTAAAGAGCGAGGTATTGACTAGGGGGCGAACAACCTCATATATGTAATAATTTCTGTTCGTTTTAAGTTTTAATGCTGCTTCTTACTTTCAGTTGAAAAAAAAACTTGTTTTTTATTTAAATTCTGATCGTTTCTAAATAATGCTGGGATATCTGGCGCCCCCTTCATAGAAATGTCCCTTCCCCCAAGGAAATATTCTCCATGGAAAGATTTTCTTCCGTATCCCCTACTATGACCCGACCCCTCACTAGAAAAAAATTCCTCCTGGAAACGCCTGTATACTTCCCAATAACCAATACTATATGTAAACAATGGGTAAAGTTTATAACTTGCAGCCCTTCCCCCGGGAACAGTGGGGGATTAAGTCATTCTCAAAGACATATTAATTAGATTTTCGACTATGCTAAACAAAATGGCTATCTCGAAATTTTGATTGGGTGACTTCGGGAAAAAAAATGAGCGTGGGAGGGGGCCAAGTTGCCTTTCAATTTTTTGGTCACTTAAAAAGGGCACTAGATCTTTTAATTTCCGTTCGAAAGAGCCCTATCACGATATTCTAGGACTAATAGATCGAAACGATCACCCCTGGGGAAAAAAACAAACAAAAAAAACAAACAAATAAACACTCATCGGTGGTCTTTCTTCTGGCAAAAAATACAAAATTCCACATTTTTGCAGATATGAGCTTGAAACCTCTTTAGTAGGGTTCTCTGACACTTTGAATCTGATGGTGTGATTTTTATTAAGGTTCTATGACTTTTAGGGGTTGTTTCCTCCTTTTTCGAAAATAAGGCAAATTTTCTCAGGCGCTTAACTTTTGATGGGTAAGACTAAACTTGATGAAACTTATATATTTGAAATCAGCATAAAAATCGGATACTTCTGATGTATCTATTGGTATCAAAATTCCGTTTTTTAGAGTTTCGGTTACTATTGAGTCGGGTCGCTCCTTATTTACAGTTTGTTACCACGAACTGTTTGATAAAAGTCCCGATAGCGCCAATCGCTGTTGTAATAGACACCCGGGAGCCAGTGGCACCAATTTTTGAAAATACAGGGTAGGGGCAAGGATTTTCTTCTTTTTTAACATGAAAATACAAATAGAAGGTATTTTTCAGAATCTAGAGGGAGGGGCAAATGTATCCCTTCTCCTTGGCTTCTTCTGTTGGTTCCTTTGCAGGGAGCTTTCGTTTTTTTGCCACATTTGTAGCTTTCTCCATGATATATACGTTGTTCAATAAAAGCTATGGAAAAGCTAAGTAATGTAAAAAGACGTGGAAATTTTTAACTTAATTCTATATTATTCGTTGTAAAAATTCCAATTAAATAACTCAAATTTAAAGAAAATATGTGAAACTCTTTTTTTTATTGTTTCAAGTGAAACTAAGTAGCACCATTAAAATATATGACAGACCAAAAATGCAGCGAAACCAAATCGCATTACCAGTTTTATTGCAAAACATTATTTATAATTACTATATTTTTTCGTAGCTATACTTTTACTTTATACTTCATGACAAATTTTACGAAATTAACATTAAAATTTGAAAGAATCAGAACTTGCAGTTCTTATCGTGAACTATAATTTCTCCCTACCCTATTCATTGTTTTTAAACCGATTTAGTAAGTAAACATTTGTATAATTTGCATAAGTATTAGCAAATCGATAGTGTATGCAATCGATCATTTTTCTTATGATATATTCCTCATTTATGTAGATTGTTCTCGTTAGCTCTTTTTTGGAGAGGGATGGGAAACTTCAGAGTAGGCAAATAATATATGGACTGTCTAGAAAATTCCAAAATGCAGAATACCTCCTGAAGATCTCGAGATTCTGGATGGAGGGGTACGGGGAATGGAGACCTACCTGGGAGTGGGCCTGGCTCATAGAGTTTCACCTTACACACTGTCTGGTCGGGGTTTTAAAATGTCTGCTTGGGTTTTTTTTTAACTAACTAATCAATGGTTTCACTCATTCTATTTCACGGTTCCTTTTTCCAAATTTACTATTGTCATGAATCTAAATTTTTATCTAAGTTTACTTTTATCTAAGTTTTTTATCTAAGTTTATCTAAGTTGTCTTACTTTTATCTAAGTTTATCTAAGTTGTCTATTTACTCATTTTTGCACTTTATATAATTGACTATAGTAGGAGGGACCTAATGACTACAGAACGAACAACGCACATGCGCACTGAATACTAACGGTGCAATGTTATTGATCCACGAAAGGGAACTAGATTTCTTGGAAATTGATTTGTATAATCGACGGAGAATTATCGATTCTAACGGGACAGGATTGCAGTGAATATAAGGAAGGATTTTTACTATTGTTGTTATTAGTGTGAGAATAGAATCCAAGGAGTGAGAACAGTTTGACTTTGTTTATTAGGATATATTTGTAATAATAATGAATGGAATGTTTACACTATTAGAAGTTAATAGTGGAGTTGGTAGCAATGATACAAGAGTCCCAAACCTTGCGGTGGAAATCACGAGAGGATCACGGCTTTGTCTGGAATGGGATGAAGTATATGCAAGATATGTGTTATCTTTGAGCAAATTTAAAATGGAGGATCAATTATGCTTCGCTGCAAAAGTTGATATAGCACACGTGAATAGACTTCAAAGTGCTTTAAAGGCAATAGTGAAGCATATCGAAGACAATAAGCTGTATCGCTAATTGTACATGTGTAATATATATTATTGTTATAATTATACAATAAAATTGTTTTGAAATCGAAAATGTCACCCATCTGTTAGAATGTTAGGTTATGTAAAACGAATCGTGGTTAGTCTAGAATCAGCAAAGAGAGTGGTAGGATTGAAAAATGAATAAATTTGAGAAAAGAGAATTAGATCGAATCTGGTGATTATGGAAAAACATTTGATTCTGGATAACGATTTTCTCGAGTTATCCCTTCAACGGAAGATTTTCTCACAGGGAACACTTGACAATATAATGAAAACTGATTCTCCCCCATTGGACTATTGTATGAAGCTTTTACGATGTGACTCAAATGCTTATACTCAATTTATTGATATATTAATCAAAACAAAGCAGAACAATATCGTGGATAGACTTTTGAAAACATTACCATAGATTAAATGTAGATGGCTCCCCTTCGAAAGAGGTAACGTCACAGAGTTACTCCTCTCCCCATTCCCCTCTGAATTTATTCGGAAATTATATCGGAAACCAAAAAATGTTCTATACATGTCCACTATCCATGTAAACTCTTGGCAATTGGTCATCATGTGAGAATTGTACAATTATTGATGACTATAATGAAAAGTGCAAATTATGCAATCCTTGTAAATTACATAGAGGATATGCAGTACTAATTAAATGATGTAATTTATGTCTTGAAGAGATTTGTGACTCTCACCCTAGAGGACATCTATGCTCCAATTGCCACTATGACAAATGTGATCAGTGGGAGAATACTTACCCAGGTATGATTGGAAAGAACCCCAAACGTGATTTTAGTTTATTTCCACGAGATTGGTATCGTTGTGGATTTAAATAATTCTGGGAGGAAAAATAAGGTCTACGATTCAACTGTTGGGGTAACAAGACAATTTGGTTTCTACGTCATCGTTGTGACGACACTGCCTATTATTACTATAAACCTAGTGATTTTTATTTGGCAGTTACCGAATGTGATTCACCATTTGAAAACACTGTATGTGATATTACTTCAAATAGGCAGATTGAAACACGTGAATTTCACAATACGAATGTAAATAGTATCATTGACTATACAAAGAGATATGACAAGAGTGAAGTTACATTATACTGTAGGAAATGTGACCCTAACTTTGCAGCCAATCAAGATCAATATACAGTGAATTCAAATGATCTACCAGCATTAGTGGCTCACGACAGTTGCCTATACACTGAAGAAGAAGAAGAAATCTAAAGTGAAGAATAAAGACATTGTTGTATATATACATTTCTTTTATTAATAAAAAAATTCACATACATTTTTTAAGCACTTTACTCTTAGGGCACTAAAATCAATATTGTAGAGGCCTGAGAGGATATTTTCCACCATAAAGTCGTTCAGACGTGGATTGTCTACATAAATGTTGAGTAACTGCTTGTAAGTATAGCCGCGACATCTGAACACGAAATATAGTAGCGCATGGAAACCACAGCTTTTAGTCGTCAGATCCTGCACTCTCTTGCGATTTTGAATAATAATTTTCCCGCTGCTCTCCATATAATTGCTGATGTGTGGAGTGTCGAATGTATAGGGTAGACCGAGAGGATCAAAAAGTTCAATCGTCTTCATTGTTTGAAAGATGCACAACCAATGGCCAGTATTCAGAGTCGATGGACTGCTATTAACAATGATTAGGGTATAGTTGGCACTTTGAATTTTTCCAAGAAAGTCCGAGGGCAGACAATAGGATCTGTATTTGAACATGTAGGGGTCCATATTAAATACATTGATTATTTGACTGGTGTTCATGGTGCCAAGTCTAGTAGAACACTGCCTTCGGGAGTGACTTCCCAATAGGTTTCAAGTTGATTTAGCGAGATTAGTGCAATATTCTCATCTAATGGGTCGGCAAATGTACACTCTAAACGCACACTCCCCGTTCGTACTATGCTCATATCCTGGGTACCAGACAAATCCAATACAATGATACCATATGTTTTAGCAAATATTTCTTCGGTTATACCATTTTCAAATAGTTGTGAATCATGATCTAGGGTTTGCATGGTCAACTCATACAATGTCCTGTAGGATTTATCAAAAGATAGATTGTAAAGCGGGATTCCATTTACTTTGCAGACAAGAGATGAAAGCCCAAACATTTCAAATTTATGTGGTCATCCTGTCCACGATCCTATTGCACTAGCGCTTTTTACAAATGCCAAGGCTAATTTTGACGGAATTTTGCCATTGATAAAGGATGAGTCGGTGAAGGTGCGTGAGCCTATGGCAATATGACGTTGATTGGTGATTGTATGAGGAACAAGTAGTTTAATATTATTTCCACGGGTTTCTCAGTTTTTCCACTGCCAAAGCAACAGAACTCATAACCTGCTGTTTGCGTACATGTAGTATTGCCGAAGTGAGGGAGAGAGTTACATCAGGATTAGCAGCAAGTTCTTTTCGTAAAATGAAATTGGATGGAGCAAGCGTCAATTTCATATCTACTTTAATATTGGTTGGTAGCCATTGGGGTATATTAAATATTTCATGATATATTTTCCCAACTAGATGTAATTCACTAGTTGCAGCATTTTTAAGTGCATCTGTACTATCAGTATTAGTAATATATTCATATCCATTGGAGGTTCCTCTCAATTCCTTGTATGACTTGGGTGTCATCAGCATGAACTGCATATAGCTTGTATAATTTGAGAGATTATTGCTTGTGCTCACCAGTGTGCCATTTATGTAGACACTGATTTGACGAAATAAACTATGTAATATACAATTTTCATAGGAAATTCCATCGGCAAGAATTGGCAATGTGTTATCGGATTTCCGGACTTTCATTCGTAAAACTATAAATGTTGAAGATATGTCCATAAAGTAGTCTTCATTGGAATAAATTTGAAAGTGGATATTATCGGAGAGGGGTTGTTGTGGATAAAATTTTTCATAGTATCCATGTTTTACACTCACATCAGCATTTTCTGCCTTGAATAGATTTAAAGATGAAGTGATTGAAGGTTGGGAATCCTTATGCGGTATATATGAAATCTTAGGAAAAGAAATCTAGTTTCGATCTAACACTTCTTTCCCTGGGGATTCTTCTTCTTCTACTGTTTACTGTACGTGTCGTCTTTTTCCTTCTTTTCTTTGACAAGGGTGATGTCTTTCGTTTCTGACCTGAGTAGAGACTGATGTGTGATGCACTGTTTCTCGACCTTTTTGAACCTTTTCCATTTTGATGAGATTTCAATTGTTCACCAAGGGTTCGCGCACTGGACCTAAGATTTTCCGAAGCACTTTTTTCAAAATTCTTGACTGAGCCCCAATCGTATAGTGTAGATGATGCAAAATCTGTCGCAGCCGGTACAATATATTTTCTAGCCAGAGGTAGTGCAGAGCGAAACAGCTTAGCAAACCAACTGCCATGACCATAGCCAGACATCGACGAGCGACCTTTGTAATAGTCCATTCCATTGCCCAGTTGTCTTGGGCCAAGAGTATTAACATAGTAGTCAATATCAGGACAAATGAATACCACTTTTCTATTAGACATCTTGTTGTTGAATGGGTCGAAAATGGCATGTAATCACAGCCAAACCTTTTGTTATTACTAGGGGATCACCTAATTCAGTTCTTATTGTTAACTGAAAGAGTTGCAAATAGGAAGTGTTTACGGGGATATGCTGAAGATGCTTTATATTGTATTGGTGAATATGTTCTTGATTGGTTTTTTGTTCAAGAACTCGTAAGAGGGGGTCATTGGTATTGCCAACCCGGGATGTTTCAACAAATGAAGCGTAGAGAAATATACAAGTGTCCGTGGAGAAGGCAGGCGGGTAGTCAGCAAAAATAAAATTAGCGTTTCCAGCACTTTTACCATTGATTATATTGAGCTTAAAGCCGAGAACATCTTTTAGATTATCATTGAGAATAACCTGTTCGTCAGCAATGGGTCAGCTAATGTAGATCTTGCCCTCCTCCTTTGAATAGTGGAAATGAAAGGCTCCTTTTTTACGAGTGGAAATTCTTTTATTGATAGAACGACATAAATCATGCATACAGGTGAGTTCTTCGTTGGGTAATTCAATATATGGATAATTCATCCAATTGATCTTTTGAATTTGTTCTTGATCACCTGAGGGTGGCGGCAAATCATAGGGTCTAATTTTTATATCATGTTTGCGATCCTTTCTCAGGATAGCATATGTATTTTTGAGAATACAGTCGACAAGAGCCACTTCATACTTTCTATCATCGAATTTGATGGCGGGAGAGAGTTTCGTCCAAAAATCACTTGTTCTATTCAAATCATTGTAGAGAGGATCAGAAACATTGGACATGAATGTCACATAGAAATCATTGGGCATTGTTAATGTCTTCAACTACAACCCAAGAATCAAAACCAGAGTTGTATCCTAGCCAGCGAACAAGCAACTGTCTCTTGCCATTGCGAGTACGACTCTTTAATATCTTTTCAATTTGATAAATTTCACTAGTGTTTCTAACTTTTTGTAGTTCATATTCATAAAAACCGCCGAGAATCTCATCATCTTTGGTGTCTCGCAGTCGATATGTCGTGGGTTCAGTGTCTAGGATTTTGGACACTTTAAAAAGTTCAGTGCTCCATAAAGAATTCCCGTTTTCAAAAATATTGGTGGTATTCGAACAGTATCACCAACATTGAATTTCTTCTTCACAATTTTTTTATTTTTCACTGGAATATTGCTTTAGAAAAGCATCAAATGTATTTTCACTGCAATGAACTTCCCGAGGGCTAACATAGGACAGAGATCGATGTGGTCGTTGGTTGTATATTTCCATGATTTTATCTAAATCATGAATAAAAGTTTCAGTATTTTACAGCGTACAATATCTTGAAATTAATAGACGAATCGTTCTTACCAATCGTTCAGCCAATGCAGCCTTTATCGGGCTGTGACTATGAAAGAGCGTTGTATTATATGTCAATAGAACCTTTTGCACATGAGGATTAACAAATTCGCTACCGCGATCCGATTGAATTTTTCTATAGCAATCCTGTTCAAAAATACCTTCTAAAGCATGAGCAACTTCAACACCTCTCTTTGGTCATAATAGAAAGGCATAGGCATAGTGACTAAAGACACTGATTGCCACTAGAATATATTTGTAGAGTGTATTGTGACGCCGTTGAATCGTATCTAAAGTTAAAAGATCAGTTTGCATTATATGCAGAGGGTAAAAGGCTTTAGTTTGTCCATATTGTTTGCCACGAAGCCTGCGATTCCAATGCAGTGTGTAACTCGGTTCATTTTCAAGATACTCTTTTGCTTTTTTAATGTGCTGCCATCTATGTCAGAGGCAACTTTAGAAAGCGTTGTGGGGGAACTTAGATTTCCCGCTTCACCAATATTTTCATAGACATGTTTTAAAACTTCATCCATTCTGAACGCAAACACTTAGTGTAATGTCCACTCCCCTTTTGCACACTGGAGGGTGAATCAACACGTCTTCGCTTTTGTCTAGCAACCACTGGTGTTATAAAATCACTGCTGCTGCTGCTGCTAGTATTTTCCAAGATTAAATATTCTTCTTTTTTAAATGGTGTTGGCGTTGTTGGAGGACTATATTCTCTTAGTTTCTTTAGAATTTGCTTATTGTCAATAAGACTTTTGGGGAAGTTTGATGCATTTAGAAAGGTGTATAGATTATTGTCAAATGATAGAAGTCCTTTACGATTCGTCACCATATCACAAATTAAATCAACTAGATTTTAACTTTTTCCCTGAATTATAATTCGTTTCCCTGTGCTATTGACCTGAACTTGATCGCCACCAGTTTCCAACATGAGATATGCTAATACTCTTTTACTCTGTTCTCGATAGGTCACTGGCAATAGGTTTGCAATTGATGTCACTATGGAATTCAATTCCTTCTCCTTTGATTTTGCAGAATCTTGAGGAGATGTTTCCTGTTTACGGGGATCTGTGACGGCGACGGTGGCGGGTCTCTCACGATAAAGTCTATGTTTGTCCACACGTCTCAATGCATCTTGAAGTAAAACTAGCTTTTTGTCATCGGCAATATTTTCATCATTAGTGAATTTGCTTAGATTGTCTTCAAAATGTTCCACGGGTAAGAGGACAAGTTCTATTGGGGTCAATTTATAGGGTTTAGCCACCTAGAGAAAACTGTTTACAAGTCCTGCGATTATTGGCAGTAAAAGTGTAGAAAAGCTACCGCCCCTCTTGAAGGAGACATTTTCTTTTAAAAAATTTTCTTTGTTTTTGCAAGCCAAGGCACGTAGAGTGGAACGATGTTGCTTCGTCTGTTGTCTAACACCTTCTGGCAAGTGTACATTGCCCCCAGTGAAATTTAAACAAAGTTCAGATATTAGATTAATGAAATCATTGTCAACACCATGTTTGAGTATGGCCTTCCTGAGTGGGGGTTTTGAAGTGCCTAAAACGGAAAATAAATGCCGTTGTTCGGGAAGTTTCTTCAGTGTCATGATAGCAACTAATAGCTTTTTCTACTGTTCACCGGAAGATATACAGTAATTTCTTTGTCGAAAATATCCGTGACTACACGTAGATCCTCGGGTGTATTCTGATTAAGATCTAGCAAAATGTACCCATAGGGCTTATTTGTCGCCTGACTGTACGCTGACAGCAGAAATTTGGGAGCACCTGGATATATTTGCTTATTGAGAGTTATTAGCGAGCTAGAATCACGAACAACTTGGTAGATAATATAGATGGTTCAATTCAAAGCAAGGGTTCTCATACATTTGCTCTGATGAAACATATTGTACAGAACTAGGGTTATGGAAATGTGTTCATGATGAGAGCGAACGATAAACAGCCGTATTATTTCCTGTGAGAACTGTTCAATTGATTCAGCCAAATCATCAATAATCAACCACGATTTTGGCTCAATACTATTGAAAACATCAAGTCCCCATATTAATTGTATTGGCATGGACGTGGCAGTGGCAATAGCTTTTATTTGATCGTAGAATTCCTGCCAAATACTATAGCAATCATAAATTTTCTTTGGTTTTTCCCAAAACATTTTATTACAATTTTGAATTATTTTAGCTAAAAGTATCGTTTTCCCAGACACTGATGGGTCACACAGAAACGACCTGAATGGTGTTTTAAATTGATACATACTGCTGCTGCTGACAACAGTCAGATTACAACTAACTGTAAACCATACTTGTCCAATGAATAAATAATAATTTTCCTGTAGATCTATTTAGTACAAGAACAACAAAAACAATATTTCTTTCATTGAATAACATCAGCACTTTTCTGTACAGTAACAATAGTACACACACTATTTGTGCAACAACAGCATTTTTAATTTATTGACAACAACACTATTTGTGCAACAGCATTTTTCATTTATTGACAAAAAACACTTTTCTGTACAGCAACAATAGTACACACACTATTTGTTCAACAAGAACAATAGCATTTTTCATTTATTAACAACAACATCAACAACAACATTTTTCATTTATTGACAAAAACACTTTTTTTACAGCATGAACATCAATAGTACACACTATTTGTACAATACACATTTTATACAACTTAAAATCTGCAGCACGAATAGCAATAGCACCCACTATTTGTACAACAATAATAACAACATTTTTCATTTATTAACAACAACATCAACAACAACATTTTTCATTTATTGACAAAATCACTTTTTGTATAGCATGAACATGATTAGTACACACTGTTTGTACAACAGCAAGAACAACAATAGTACACAACTTAAAATCTGCAGCACGAATAGCAATAGCAAACACTATTTGTAAAGCAACAATAGTACACACATTTTGTACAACTTAAAACCTGCCGCACGAATAGCAATAGCACACACTATTTGTACAACAATAAGAAAAACATTTTTCACTTATTGACAAAAAAACTTAAAATACGAACAATAACAGCACAGTTGAACACTATGAATTTAAAAGATGAGAATACCCTCCACCCCCGGGAGCCGTGGGCCAAAGGCCGGCCACGGGCGGGGGCCGCGGTCCTAATGCCGGCCGCGGGCGACCCCCCCCCCTGGGATCACGTGGAAAGCGGGAAAAACTGTATACAATAGCCGTTGCTGCTGCAGGTTAGGTTGTACTATTTGAGCATTTAAGTTAATTTATCAGGTTAGGTTTGCTTAGGTTGTACTATTTGAGCATTTAAGTTAATTTATCAGGTTAAGTTAGGCTATACTATATGAGCATTTAGGTTAATGTATGGATTTGCTGTCTCCATAGAAAAAAACGTGGACAACAATTTGCTTTTGTAGCGGTGGAAGAAATTTATTGTTGCTATAAAGGGGAATTGTTGGGGTGAAAGAAAAATATTGGGCTAAGTGTGGTCATAAATATTGACCGCATCAAATCTAATATCGTACCTTGAAGCTGTGAACTTACACCTTATAAGTTCTGCGATAGCGCCACTTATAGCGCTAAAGATCGTGCCAACAAGGCTTACGCCATCCTCAATTAATGAGAGAAAATAAAATGTGTAGCCATATAGATTTGACCTCTTCTCTTCAAGCTAACTGGAGATCAGATTCCTCTGGGAGCGCTACCTTGGAGACTTGCGAACTAATTAGCTATCATTAGGCTAGATACGGACATATAAAATGGAATAAACACAGGTAAAAAGCAATGGATTTATTGAAACTTACATATTTAGGTGAACAGCAGTGGGTCACTCCAAATGACAATAACGGTGACCAAGATACAACATGAAAGAATTGCAAAGATCGTACGCCAAAAACTCTGTCTCAATGGTCCTGATTCTCAAGTACGAATGATACAAAAAAGCACTTTTACCCCACTACCAAACGCAGTTCTTTCGTCCTGCGCTGTAAGGACTGGCTCGCAATTGGCTCCCGTGGCCCAAGGATGCGAGCCCTTCGTCCAATAATCCTTCTTGACTGTTTTTGATGATTTAGGCGTTCACATGGTTCTTATCGTTTAAACTTCCTTAGAAATATTGTGCGCAGCAACTTTTTTATTGCTCACTCTCTTAGCGAAATCCAAAGCTTGGATAGCGCCGTTCTTTGACTGAAGCTAGAATGCAAATTCTCTTTTTTCTGATTAAGAATTTAGACTCTTGGAAGCGGTATTTGAACTCCATTAGGGGACGTTTAATTTCTGTCAGAATCATCTTTAGAAGGAAGGCATCTTTGTATTTTAAATATATCGTATTTTGCTCATGGTACATATTACCCGTCCCATTAATTAATGACGTCCCGTCATTATGACTTGCTTGCCTTTGGGCTTTTGAAACGTTCGCAATTTATTAACTATTTCTTTTACATAATTATTTTATATTTATGTTATGGCTTGATCAGGAGTACTAAAAATTATCTCTATTACTTTTCTTATTTTATTCTACATCCCTATCTAAAATTCGTCTACCGGACTAAGATTATTCATGGTTCTAGGCTAGCTACTATACTAAAGATATTTTTTTCCACATCTAACACTGATTACCTTTACTTTTCCAACAAGGTTGGGGCTATTCTACCTTCACATAAGATTTTTTAGAATTTACTTTTTACAAGGCTTTTTTTTTTATTTTGCTGTCTATATGGCACACTACTTTCTAACTATGATACATTAAATGAATAGCTCGACAACTCTACACATAAATATATCTGGGCATCTAACATTACATGCAAGATCGATTTAAAACGCACAATATTGGATTTACCATATTCACTGGTAACATTAAAACACTTTCACTGGAGATGTTCGCTACGCACGTTAATGATAGGATATTGGGATTTTTGAGTTATCAAAGTTGTTAAGAAGTAACATATATAAATTCACATCTATTTTATCACCATTCGAGTCTTTAGTGTACTCAATCCTTCTGTTGTAGATTATTGTCCTTCCTCTTTTCGTCTTGGCAAAATTTCTCAAAGCACTTACGTTATGGTTTCTTCATGGGACAGTTCAAGCACGATTGTGTTATCACGATGAGCTTTCTCTAATTGTCAACTGGGAAATGATGCTTCCAACTACAGGTGTTGGAATATGCTATCAGGGTTCGTTCTCACCTGCTTTTTGATAGTTCATAGGGTGCCTTATCATTAAGGGGTCGAACACTGGGAGTGCGTTTATTTTCTTCTCAGCATATCATTTTTAGGATATTTTGAGGCACATAGAGAATGTATTCTCGCGTAAAATTGTTCATTTGTGCCTTTTATAAAGTTGTTAGCTCATGGCTTGCGTCGATTAACCTTTGCGGTGATTCCTAGGTTAATCACGGGGGAATTGAAGTTTGGATTTGGAACGGGTTGACATCAAACTATAGTGACTCTTTCAACATATTGTCTTTAACTTCAACTTCAAATATCTTCAAATATCATCAAAAATCGTCAGATATCATTTAACTTCAAATATCATCACTATACAGTCAAATGATTCTGGGGTCCATAATGATTATCAAGAGCGATATTTCTGTATTTATATTTTGTACTGATCGATGGGGTTCTCAGAATTAAACTTCAAATTGTCTTTGACTTCAACTTCAAATATCTTCAAATATCTTCAAATATCATTTAACTTTAAATATCGTTAATATACAGTCAAATGATTCTGGGGCCATAATGATTATCAGGGGCGATATTTCTGTATTTATATCTTGTACTGATCGACGGGGTTCTCAGAATTTATGTTATTATATAGTTCGATAATGCGCTGGATACTGAGATTTAAATATAATGTTACCTGATACGTAATATGGTTCATGGTTGAAGAAACAACGATCATAGGTAACTGTTGTTTTCGTAGACGTAGCTGGGATGAAAATTGCCTGGAGTGTATGGTGAGTACTCTTCGTTGGTTGAGGTATGATGAAAATAGATGCTACTAAGTTGTATCTGCACTGGGCAACTCATTGTATTGCTCGATATCCAATTTTGTCAATCCGCTTCCTGTAATAAAAATAACGAGGCAGAATCACACGTTCTTTAAGGTACATACTTATAGTACAAATAAGTCACGTATTGATCGGGTACATGAATTTTACGCTATGAGACAGAGTTAAATAAATACACTAATATTAGTACCGAAAAACTAAATTTTTATCGTGTTCAACACTCTTTCAACACTCAGTTAATTTTACATCGGATTTAAAATAATCATTTAAACAGAGTTTATGCTACATGATTAATTTGAGGTCTCATTTTACAACATATTTCATGCCTGCATTGTTCACGCACGTCCGTGCTGTTTAAGAAACGCATGTTGCAGCGTCATAACCACACGGTTTTACGTAAACGGTACTACAATGAGGGAACAAGACATAACAAGGACGAGTGGAGACCTCTATACCCACTCGTTTTCTAATGTCTTCCCTATTTCTTGGCTTAGACGTTCTCATGGGGTTCCGAGTTTAACCTTTGCATTTAAGCTGTTTCCCCGTGCTCTTCTCTTGGTTTTCGTCTTCTTAGTCTCAGGATTTTTCCGTAATTAAAAGTCAATAGGGTTCTTATGGTCAGGGAAGTTGCGAATACGAAACATACGGCCAATAGTATGTTCCACCAGAAATTGGTTGAGAACAATCCGTATCTATTATCCACATACGTTAGTTTCTGGTCTTCATTTGTAAATAGGGGAATCTGGGAATCTAATGCTTCTCTTATTTTTGTAAGCCTTATTGTCCCTTTATTCTTTTCTATTTTTGACCATATCGAGGTTTTTATTTCCTCGTTTTCTATATTGGGAATATTGTATGACAGGTTCATTGCCTTGAAGTTTGTTATTTTGGGACTTATTATCTTTGTGCTCGTGGTTATTAACGGCGTTCGGACAGTTGACTCTTTAGTTACGAGTCGACACCCTTGTTCTATGGTTATCGTACCCACATTTTGTAACAGTAATTCTGTTTTGTAACTTGGGTCTATTTTTTCTGTATTATTGTAACAAGACAAAGTTCCAACAGTTTCTCTTGGAACAGAAATCATGATAGTGTTCATAAATGTGAACAGGATCAGCTACATAATTAGACGCTTCTGTACTGGTAGTTTTTTTTTTGACATCAATCTTTGTTAGGACCTGGGTCGATTTTTTATAGAAAATCCGAGGGAACCGCCAAAACCCAGCAATTTAAACGCCGCGTGGGTCTTGAGTTCCTCCCCAGGCTTCCCACAAAACGTGGTCCAACACCACTTGTCGTTCTCAGTCGACCACGAGCTTCCTACCTTTGGTTATTTTCTGTTCCAACCTTTCTCTCTGATCACCAATGTTTTGACATCACTCGTATTATTATTATTATTTTTTTTTATATATAACCGTTTTGTGGCATTGGCCAAAGAAAACTAGTTTGTAGGCGTAAAACAGAATAGATATATTAGGATTAGATAGGTTATGGAAGTAAAGTTGGGACTTCCAAGCTTTATTTTGGTTTTTATATGCCTTTATGACCGGTTGAGATATACCTTTAAAGCTTAGTTAATAATCGCTATACAATCTAATTTTGCATTGCATTTTTCGACTAAGCAGCACATAAATAAGTAAGCTATCAGCACATAATTATACTGTTATCCTTTTTTTTTTTTTTTTTTTTTTTTTTTTTACTTATTCCTCCAAATTATATTTTTTTCAATCTACATATCAAAAGAATCGCCTTTTAATGCTGATTCTAAATATGTGTAATTTAATTAGTTTCACTGCACCCATTTAAAAGTTACGTGTCACCTATTAACGCCCTGTGTAATTGTTTCCGTGATAAGGTTTCTGTTGGCTTCCTAGGCACAATCTATTTGTCGACTAATTGGGATATAAGGGACTATTGGCTTCACTCTATTTGATTTCTACTATGAGATCGTATTTATCTGATATAAAATCTATCTGATATTCGACTAAACTCTACTAATTTATAATCAGACTAGACTTGAGGATGATTCGTCATTGAGTAACTGTAAGAGCGGACCAGAATTAACAATATCAGCTATCCCAAAAGGATGCATTGCCTTCTCTGTTTGTCCTAATGTGGGCTTATATTCTTTGTAAACAAGCATGAACACTGGCTTGTTTTACATCTGCATGGCTCTAAAGTAGCCATAGTTTAAAATTCAAATTTGAACATTCTTGTGACTCATTTTGCGGAGCTAATTCAGAATTTGAATTTTTTCTGACACCATTATTCAGATGAAGGTCATCTGTGTAGGTAAAGGAGACCCTTTTAAGACCTATCCCCATGCCTCTATTTTCTGTGATTAACGGTTTCTTTCGCCGAATTTCTCGCCTTATAAAGAGTTCCAGTCCCAGCTGGGTAACAACTCTTTTTTTTTGCTTCCTTCGGCGACTTTTGCTAAGCTTCCACTTTTGTTTTCTTACATATAAGGTTACTTTTCTCGTTTTTTTTCATCCCTTTCCTCAAGTAATTTAATTATATATTTATATATCTTTTCCTTCCCTTTGCTTGTGAAACTACATAACTAATCTAGTATTTGTTAGCTTTAACAAAGGTAATTCTATTGCTTATTACGTCGTAAAATGTCATATTTTCGAAGCATCTCTACTCCTAAAACACTCGGAAATGGCAGCTTCTAACCTATAATTGTTCGGACCAAAATTTATGTGCTTCCTTTGCTAAATTGTAGCAGTGTTATCCTTGAACAATAAGTTTATAGCCTGTACCTGTAGTAAGGCTGAATTAGGACCCCATTTGCTACTATTATGCCTAAAATTCTTCTGTTTCTACCAGCGTTTGATCGGTCCAGCTAGATTTTGTTTTTCTTTACGTATTATCTTTTATTTTGTTCTTTCAATTCACGGTACAAATACTTTATTATTTAGTAATATTCGGCACTACTACATTGCTTTTATTACTGACACTAAAAAAACTACTAATTATACACTTGCTTCTACTTGTTAAAAACTGAATTCTATTTTTTTTTCAGTTTACAATTCTTCATTGAGCCTTTTCTCCATTTTTTCTATTGTACCCAACTCTTTGAGGGGATACAAATTTATTTCTAATAGCCAAAGTTCAAGCAAAGCTGCTCGAAGATTTGCTAATTCGAGCGCCGCTAAAAGCGAAGTCCATTTACCTTCCTCTTTTGACAAAGCCATTTCTGTTTCAATATACAATTTTTATTTAGTCAACTCGACCCAGTTTTCCCAACTTCCACCAGTTAAAACTTAAAGAAAATAAAAATATAGTATATATGTATACAAGCATTGAATCAACTCAAGATAAATTTATTTTTTCACTTAACCTATTTTGGGGGAGGCTATTATCTCCTATGAGATATCTAAAGGGGTTCCCTGTCGTAGCTTAGCGGCAATAGGCCTAATCGCTTTACTTATATGTCTATGTCTCTCCGATAATTAAATTTAAATTACAAAGTTTTATAGCCTAATTAGTTCGCAAGTTTTTCTCCAATTTCCGACTCGCGCCATTTGCAGCGGTGAATGAATTTTATTTGCGGCTATGAAGGGAAAATTGTTGGGGTGAAAGAAAAATATTGGGCTAATTGTGGTCATAAATATTGACCGCGTCAAATCTAATATCGTACCTTGAAGCTGTGAACTTACACCTTATAAGTTCTGCGATAGCGCCGCTTATAGCGCTAAAGATCGTGCCAACAAGGCTTACGCCATCCTCAATTAATGAGAGAAAATAAAATGTGTAGCCATATAGATGTGACTTCTTCTCTTCGAGCTAACTGGAGATCAGATTTCTCTGGGAGCGCTACCTTGGAGACTTGCGAACTAATTAGCTATCATTAGGCTAGATACGGACATATAAAATGGTATAAACACAGGTAAAAAGCAATGGATTTATTGAAACTTACATATTTAGGTGAACAGCAGTGGGTCACTCCAAATAACAATAACGGTGACCAAGATACAACATGAAATAATTGCAAAGATCGTACGCCAAAAACTCTGTCTCAATGGTCCTGATTCTCAAGTACGAATGATACAAAAAAGCACTTTTACCCCACTACCAAACGCAGTTTTTCGTCCTGCGCTGTAAGGACTGGCTCACAATTGGCTCCCGTGGCCCAAGGATGCGAGCCCTTCGTCCAATAATCTTTCTTGACTATTTTTGATGATTTAGGCGTTCACACAGTTCTTATCGTTTAAACTTCCTCAGAAATATTGTGCGCAGCACCTTTTTTATTGCTCACTGTCTTAGCGAAATCCAAAGCTTGGATAGCGCCGTTCTTTGACTGAAGCTAGAATGCAAATTCTCTTTTTGCTGATTAAGAATTTAGACTCTTGGAAGTGGTATTTGAACTCAATTAGGGGACATTTGATTTCTGTCAGAATCATCTTTAGAAGGAAGGAATCTTTGTATTTTAAATATATCGCATTTTGCTCATGGTACACTTTAAGGGTGAGGTTAGGTTAGGTTAATTAATCCAGACCGAGTTGGTTGCGATAGTCCACACATTCAACCCGGCCTGAAATTCGATAGTGGCCGTAGGGGAGTGCATTTACACCATTCTCGAGCACAAAGACCTTGTCAGATATACATGACATGGCATTTTTTCCACTCTAAGAGTATAGGTTCTATACTGCAGAGAGCGAATTGCCAGCACTTGTGCTCTTGGCACAAGACAACTATCTGCACAGTTTCTGTAGACACTCATGTTGAAATTATTTTTTACAAAATATGTAGGCACCCCTTTACATGCTTGCCTTACAGCTTTGTCGTGGGTTTCTACACAATAAACTTTAGGAACCGGGGAACACCCCATTGGATATTAGATCGCTCCCCATCTCTGATTTTAACAATAGTAGCTGATTGGGAGCTTGACGTTTCACCAACTCGGGGTAAAGGGACGCATTCCAGTTAGTGAAATCCATCCGCGAGCTGATGTGCACCCCTTTTTCTAAATCATTTAATAAATCCCCGGTTTTAACTTTTAACAGCAGAGAATCTGTATCCCCATAATAAACTTGAACCTCTCCCTCCCTTGGCCATTGTACCTTGCACGCATTGTAAAAAAATTACAACATGAGCTTTTTGGAAATTTCCAGTACTGAACCATCTCCCGCTTTATTCTTGTTCAGTACAACATTTCTCTTTTCCCTGTGTAGAAGAACCATGTTCGACTCTATGCTCGTGAATGTTGTAAAATTGGGGTCGGCAATAATTCTGTACATTCTTGGGGGCAGGTTACGACGTCACAACGGGATCTGTTTCGTACGCTTTCGGACATTTTGCCAAACGCTGAATTTAAAATGAGCTTGTACATTTCCTCTTCAACTTTACTTTTTGCCCGAGAGCGTTTACCGACAATGGTGTCGATAAACGTCTTCACGTATGGTTTCTGACTGAATTGCAGGACCCTATGTATTTTTGTGATCTTGAAACCATTGTTTACCATCCATCGCAAAATCACATGGTGAACAACAATATTCTGTTCAGGGTTTAGATCTGCAATCAGTTTCTGCTTGGAGGGGGTCCAGTGCATGCCCATATCATCGACCAAAGATCGATTGTATGGGCTCAGCAATTCCTTGGTCACTGGTTCATTGATACAAGGGAATACAAAATATTTGACAGAGTCATGAAGTTCCAAGGGTATGTGCCCGTCAATTTCAAAGAACCATCCTTGTGGCCCATTGTCCTTGACGGTGTGGATGTCGAGGGATCTCGCAAGGATTCTCAAGCCATTTATAGTTTCCACACGGCAAAGAGTAGTGAGACATTGCCGAGGGGTACAATGAGTTCATGTCAAGGAAAACTGAATTAGACTTTACACCTGTGTCTTGTCCACTTGGATGTGTTGTTAAAACGCAATCTCCATGAAAAACATAACCTCTCCCCCCCTCATCGATCTTTCTAGAAAAAGGTGTTGGTCCACATCATTGATCAACCCTTATTCCTGCTTACTAGTTTTTGAAATCAAGTCCATCACCAAATGTGGCGTGGAAAAATAATAACTTAAATCTAATCCAAACTCTGAATAAATTTGATCTGTGTTCTTACAGACAATATCTAAAAGAGTTAAAACGTCACTGGCCAAGTACAGTTTACAGTAATCCCACCCAATTTTACAATTACCCTTATCCCATACCCTTTCGGCAAACTCATATTCCTTGGCAGTACATTCACTATTGGTAAGTGAATTATAGAAAGCTTCAACTGGTGGTAGTTTCCCCTCACTTAACCGTGCGCCAGAACAGTAATAGTCATATGCATATATGCCTTTACAGGTCAGTAGGTCATACATTTCACTGTCTTGAAAGCGCTGTTTAACCAGAGGAAAACTATCAAAATTGTCGCTTTTCTGCACTTGAATCAATTGACTCAAAGTCTTGGGGAAGAAACTATATGAATCTAAAAACCTGATTTTATTCCAGCACGTATGTCCATTATCCTCTGCCTGCCATTTCCACT
Source organism: Artemia sinica (assembly GCA_027921565.1). NCBI lineage: Eukaryota > Metazoa > Arthropoda > Branchiopoda > Anostraca > Artemiidae > Artemia > Artemia sinica. The sequence continues at coordinate 21,284,042 of CM051268.1, forward strand.
CGAAAAGCACCAGCGTCTCAGCTGATTTGGGGATAATATTGTAGATAAATGAATTGTTTACCCATGGACTATCTACTCCCCTCCTTCCCTCTTTATACGTGCCAAAGCCGGTAAAATAAATTTTAAATCGTAATTTGAATTGTGACTGAAAACCGCTATAAAAAACTGCTGGCTTACATTCACATTGCACGATTGATGTGCTACACCTCGAAAATTACTACCCCCTGACGATAGTTCCTGCGACAAGTGATTATTGTCCCTGACTTTCCCCATCCCCCTAGTCCCTTTTCCCTTAGCCCCCTCTTCAAATTCCCCCTTACAAACCCAGCATATTTTTTGATTTTTAATCGCCAGACGATCCTCTGCAGACAACAACATTGGGTAATGAGTATTTCTCAAACGAGAAATAGCTCCATTTACAGTGACAATTAATTTAGTCAGTGTCTTGATCATGAACTCATTCTCATCCATTGTTTCGACTATTTCTAACAACTGCATTGTGTTAGAGTTGTCTCTTTGTGCGTAGACATAGGAAACCCCAACAGCTTGATGTTTTTTGATTCGATTCGGAAATCGATGATCGTTCACATCCACTAGCCTAGCTTTACAATCCAAACTGATTTTGTTGCTTTGAAGGAGTGTATTTTGAAAGTTTTTAAATCTTAAAATGGCCCTGTCACCCGAAACTGTTTCCACTGATTGATAGCCACGCCATCTGCGATGCTGCATGTGATTCTGTAGTTATAAATTACTACGAAATCTAGACAGGCATGTTGGACAGTAGAAAAATACCCCCATTTTCTTACCCCCTCCCATAACTCTACTGATATCTGTCACTGGGTAAAAATGGCCAATTGCATTGGGTTGACTTGGTGGTGTGTATAACAACCAAACACAGTGCTTCACGAATTCAATTGACGGGCCCCTCACTAGGAACAACGCCCCCTTTTTATTAGAACGTGCTCCATCCTTAAATTCAGTTTCATACTGGATCACAGTAACGCCGATATTTAAATGGACATTGGCCCTTTCGAAAATATCAATTGACCTTAGCGTTACTGGAAGTTTTCCTTCTAAACAAGTGAAATCTACAGGGGGAATATCGGATCCCACCTTCCCATGTACAGCCCAGTATTCCAAATTTTTCATTGAAGCGTCACGTGTTAGAGGTTCGAATGCCGATATGAGGAAAGCGTACATGAAACATTTTTGACCTGTTTCAAAACAGAGTCGTTGAACGCCCTTGCAACCCTCTAAATCAGGATGATATTTTAAAACTATAGACCTGTCCCCACCTGCCCCCCTCTTAAAATAAAATCTTTTTTAAATTTACAAATATTAACGCTTAAATTTTCAAAAAATAAAACTACAGACACACTCCCGTTCTCATTATAATTTTCTAGATGCGTAATAATGTGGTCTATCCACTGCAAAAAAATTGTGTCATAATTTTCCAAATGAGGATAGACCACTAGCATATCGGTGTGTACATAATGGTCATACATCTCGCTTTTGTCCCCGTTCAAATAAAATATCTTTCAAACAATTGAAACCTTAATAGAGTCTCTACCCCCCACAACTGAATCTGGTTTTTTAACAGCGCAAGAATTGTATCTATATATACATGAACAATATCTATAGGGTCAAATATAAAATTCCTTCCCCCCATAAGCGAATTAAAGGGATCCCCAAAGGTTGCGGTATAGAGGACTATTGTATTTAATACCGAATTTGATTGATAGAATTCTGGTAGTATTGTAAATTGTGTATTGTTACCCCCCCCCCCCCCTCTTGTATATTATCCCCCCTCCACCCCGGTTTTGCTCAATAATAGGGCTATGTAAATCCATTGGAGTCATTTCATTTGTTTGAACTGGAACTATGTCTATTAAATCAGCGGGGGGAGGGTTCTCAGTTAACTCATTGGCAAAATCATATAAAATTTGCAAAGTATTTGGACTTAGCAATGCCAAGTCCGAATCTGAACTACTTACATTGCCTTGATCAACTGTGCTATTATCTACATTGAAACAATTAGTTATTAACTCGTCAATATTATAAGGTATTTCAACAGAGTTAACGATACCCTGCCATTCATTGATAGGTGATGTTTCATTGTCTTGAATGGCATGAAACTCTATAGGCGCGTCAATGAGTTCTTCTTCTTCTTCAACTGATGAGGGGGGAGACAGAGAATATAGAACCAATGCGATCTATAAAAGAAAATAGCTTATTTTCAAAGTTTCTAAAACACCCTATTTTTTAAGATTGGATTATTATTTACATGTGTTTAAAACACGCTTAGTAGTAGTAGCAGTAGTAGTAGTAGGTTCAACTTAATAATCTAAGCCCCCTGAGGTATTGCCATGTCACCCTTTTGAAAATATACATGCTCATAGTAGGTTTTGATTTTGTTCAAACAACCTCCAAAAATTTCATATTAATAATCTTTATCTGCCTTGGAAAAAAAAAACCGGTGTCTTCACTTGGTGTGAACCATTCGTTAATAAAGCAGTTTATATCGCAATAGATTTTGCTACTTACTATGGGAAATTATGACCGGAATATAGAACCTTTTTTGGCTTCGCTAACCTAATTCACGAGAATTTAGCAGTCTGAATGCATGGACTTGACATGATTCAAAGGAGAGCATTATATTCCCAATGGGAGAAAAAATCTTTAGCGAGAAATAAAATTTAAACTTACATTAATTACATCAGCAGCTTGCGTGTTGAGAGCTATAGGGACCACATTCTCGTCTTGCATTGCTCCTGATGGGCCCGGCAATGTTAGATAGGGGACAACCTCATTATCTTGTGTAGATGCGGCAGCGTTGTCACTGTCTTGGGGGGTTGGAGCAGTGGGGTTCACCATCGTGTGAACAGCCATCCACTCCCTCTTTAATTTTCTGCCAGGCTGCATTGGTGCATGTTCGGATTGGACTTGGACAGGCAGCGCTGGTCTGGAACGGATGTGGGTGGCTCTTGGCGGGCCAGCCATCTCCAGCTGTTGCATAGGAGATACATCATTACCTCTTGCTCTCTTTTCAGGAGGAGGAGGGCATTTCTCATAATTGTCCTTAAAAAGAAGAAGAAATTTAGTATAAAATAATGACTCCTGTTAGAGAAGAAAATTAGTACCACCTTCTACAGAATTTATTGTAAGGCATAATTTTGTCTAGAAAGCATCTGCCATTGTCCCAAAGAAGCCCCCCCCCCTTTTCAGCAAAGCAAAAAGTAAAATTTGCGAGAAATATACTGCGACAGTCAGTAGCTCCTATTTTTACCATTTAGAGAAAAAATTAAATACACTCCGTGTTGGAAATAAACCCGAAAAGCATAGAAATCCTATTTTTACCATTTGGAAAATAAAAAACATATAATTTAATGTAAAAAGAGCTAAGGTGTGTTTAAAGTTAAAAAAAAACTAGCATTATTCCTTAGGGCCAAAAGATGTATCAAATCCAGGCCAATGATTTAAAATCAAGATCTCAAGATAGGCAGCCATAAATATAGGAGACAAGATATGGTATAATTAAAAGCTAATCAAACACTAAACCTAAGAGTTGCATATATGAAAGGCTACATTAGTTTTCTTGTCAAAGGGTGTACATGTCTGCACAACTAATCCACCTCCTTACTTTTCACGGGGGGAAACAGTTTGTTTCACCTTACAACGAAGTTGTTAGAAGCGAACCCTATAACTTACGAACGGCCCCCCACCCTTCTGTTTCGAATAGATAATGACCACTTGAAAAGGGATCAATAACAGTTTCCATATGAAAATATTTATCATAGCTAACACCAGCCCCATTTTAATTCAAAAGATTTACTTTAGAAAGATATATCGCTAATTTGACTGGAAAAAAGTATCTTTTTTGTGAAACCACTGTAATCTTTAAGCTTAATCCGACGATTGTAATTGAGTTATACAGGATGTGCATTTGACGGGATGCAATAATTACCCTTATTTAAATCTTTGCGGAAATGATAAAAGTCAGGTTCGCGGCTTAATGTCATAAGGGAATCAGTATATTAATATCTAAGAGTTGACGGATGTAAGTTGTCACTTTTGCTAGGATATAGAAAGGTGCATTGAAAATTGTATATATTCGTCGAAAAAAGGGAATTATTTCCAAAGAAAGAATTAAAATCATTAACAGTTGGGGGTTTACATGGTAAAAAAGAGCGTATTTTACGCTTTCTAAGGACTATAAACATCGCACAGTGGAGTTTTTTTTTTGGGGGGGGAGGGGGGTATACCCTGAATTTGAATATACTGGAAGAGGACTACAAAAATGTTTTATTTGGAAATAACCTAAGAAAATTTACTAAACAGAACTCACATAATAAATCTGTGTAACTTAAGCTTTCAACTCATCAATATTTAATGTTATCTTCATGATGTCTTAAGACTGTATGATACTTCAAGCTCAACTCATGTCCATTATAAACAAAATCTCAAGGGCGAATTGTGATGTAAGGGAAACCTTACGTAAGTCCCTGATTGACCTATACAGAGACACGTGATCCTGTCCCGTTAGAATCGATAATTCCCCGTCGATTATTAAAATCAATTTCCAAGAAATCTAGTCCCCCTTCGTGGGTCAATAACATTGTACCGTTAGTATTCAGTGCGCATGTGCGTTGTTCGTTCTGTAGTCATTAGGTCCCTCCTACTGACTATTTCAGTATGACACATGGCTAGAAGTGTTCAATTCGAACTTGTGATATATTTTTTATTTAATTGTTTTCCACTTTATAGTGTTTGTTTTACTCTACGTTTGTTTTTATCATGTCCAGGCAATAAGTTACACACATTGTAAAAAGTCCCTCCATGACTAGCTTATAAAAACAAACACGCAAGAATTTATTTGAGGAAGAAGAGAAATAGGGACAATTTAAAAATCTTGAATTTTGGGGATAGATTAAATCCAAAAGCATCCCCCTCCTTGAAACATGCTGGATACTTTTTACGGTAGATAATTGAAACTGGCGATAAAGTCTTGTCAAATAAAATAAGTTGTTTTCCTGCATGTTTCAGTAAAGTGGTTGTAGTGTCGCCAGGAACCAAAATGTTCATAAAACAGAGACAACGCTATAGCGTTGCCTATAGTAAAAGCTATAAGGCTACGATGTTTTATTGTTAATTTATTTATTTTTTCCCAGAGGCATTTCATGTGGAAGGGATGGTCGTATAAACTGCGGAGGGGGCTCATTCGATTGGAAATCGGAAGATCTAGTGCCCTTTTGAAGAGTCAAAAGTAATCCGATGGCAAATAGCCCCCTTCCCCTCTACAAGCCCTCTTTTCCCCAGATGCTTCTGATCGAATTTTTGAGATAACCATTTTGTCCAAAATAGACCAAAGGCCATATAATAAAAACTCCGGGATTTACACAAACCCCCAGAATCTAGGGGGCAAGTGTTGTAAATTACGCCCCGGGGGCCTATAGTGTTTTTATGGAAGGGGTGGTCGTATAAACTTCGGAGAAGGCTCATTATATTGGAAATTGAAATTTCTAGTTCTCTTTTTAAGAGTCGAAAGAGACCGGAGGGCAACTAGCCTCTCCCCGCCCTCTTTACCCCAAATCAATCCGATCGAATTTTTTAGATAGCAATTTTGTTAAAATAAGTCCAAAGATCAGATAACGAAATCTCAAGGGTCAACATAAACCACCAGAACCCGGGGGAAAGTGTTGTATGTTATGTCCTGGGGGCATATAATGTTTTTATGCGAGAGTTTTAAAAATAGTTCAAGGATTAGATAAGCCCAACCCCCCCCACGCCCACTAAAAAAAATATCAACAATATTTTATTCCAAAACTTAAGGGAGCTAACCCCTTTCCCTTCCTGCATGGATCACCCCCCCACCCAATAAAACAAAAATACTTGTTAATGATATTTTATTGCATAAACTATGAGGGTACTTGTCTGATATAGTGCCTATGTATGTAGAAGCTAAGCAGAGCTTGTTTTCCGATGCTCCTTCCTAATGAAATATCACAGAATATGATATAATACCTTAGAAACAAATTTGAGCTTTATATTTGCACATTAGGGGGGGGGGGTTAAAATATGGCGGGTCTGCATGCATAACTTGTTAGGTACAATTATTCTGCAAATTATGAAGTAAAAATTTTTTTCTAATTTCACAATGTCCAAATAATTTACGACCCCCCCCCCTAATGTGCAAATATATAGCCCAAATATATATCAACAATATTTTATTCCAAAACTTAAGGGAGCCAACCCCTTGCCCTTCCTGCATGGATCGAACTCCCCTCCCCTACCCAATGAAACAAAAAATACTTATTAATGATATTTCATTGCAAAAATTATGAGGGTACTTGTCTGTTATAGCGCCTATGTATGTAGAAGCTAAGTAAAGCCTGTTTTCCGATGCTCCTTCCTAATAAAATGTCACATAATATGATACAATACTTTAGAAACAAATTTGAGCTTTATATTTGCACATTAGGGAGGGGGGGGGGGGGGTAAAGTATGGCGGGTCTGCATGCATAATGTCTTAGGTACAATTATTCTGCATATTATGAAGTAAAAATTGTTTTCTAATTTCACACTGTCCAAATTCTTTACTAACACCCCCCTCCCCTAATGTGCAAATATATAGCTCAAATTATATATTTCCCATCTATTCTGTCACTTGTCTTTGTCTTGTCTCACGGTAAGCTGAAAGAAACTAACAAAGAAACCGGTTCTACTTAGCTTCTATATACATAGGCGATATAACATAGGCACTATAACAGGAATGCACCATTATCGGAACTCATCCCTGGCCATCCATGGCTAAACCCCCGCCTCCTTCCAGCAAAAAACTACTTATTAGCGATATTTTACTCCTAAGCTTATTGCAGCTGACCACCTGGTCCTCCATGGCCCGATCCCCCTTCCCCTGAAAAAATATGTCAATTATAAATCATTGGAGATGACCCCTAGCCCTCCCTCCATGGCCTGATGCCTCTCCCTAAAAAAATAATTAACTATATTTTGTTCCAAAAACTATTAGAACTGACCCCTGGCCCTCCCTCCTGGCCCTCTTTCCATGGCCTGACCCTCCTCCCACACACAAAAGCACAAAAACAAAAACTGCTAACGATATTTTATTCCAAGAATCATGGGAGCTGACCCCTGGCCCTCCCTCCACGTCCCGACCCTCCCCCCCCCAAAAAAAAAATATAAAGATACAAAAAATAATAATAATTAGCGATAAAAATAATAATAATTAGCGATATTTTATTCCAAAAATCAAAGGAGCCGAACTCTGGACCTCTCTGTATGGCCCAAAAACGGAGCGCCAAAAATGCTTGGGCCTAGAAGCGTCAAAGCTTTAAATCCGGCCCTGAGTGAAATAAAATCTTGAGCTGATAAGGTTTCAGCACTTATTACCATTATAAATCAAATAGTCTGTTTAATTTTATTAGTTCTTCCCGATACTGTTAATTTATTTCGGAATAAAAAATTATTTTGAAATATGGAATTTTGAAAAACTTCAAACTTTGGCAATCAAAAACGAAAAGAAATTACTTGAGAAAAACTTTCTGAAAAAGAAGTTTTTTAAAGAAAAGTAAAGTACATATTAAAGTTAAGATCAGAAGAAATAGAAACCTACAATAATTCAAACTCAAAACGATCAGAAATTACTTTTAAATAATAAATGAAACCCAAAACGGGCAGAAAATAAATAAAGACTCATAGCAAACAAAATACAGCAGATACTAATATAAATGAATAAATAAACCTTAAAACCAGTAAATCAAGCTTAAAACGAGCAAAAATATTTTGGTATTGAAGTATAAATGAAACCCAAAGCGAATAAAAATTAAATAGATAATCATAGCAAACAAACATATATTAGGTACTAATAAATAATGAATAAATAAATCTTAAAACGAGTAAAACTTAAATTGAATATACAAATCAAGCTTGAAACGCAAAAAAATCACCACAAACAAGAGTTTGGGTTTTGCCTCGTTCTATTACTGTAAAAGTCTAAAACCTACTATGCCATTGGCGCTAATTGAAAACGAATTATATTACAAATATTTTCTTTTGTACTTATTACAACATTGAAAATAAACATAAAAATTACAGTAAATTTAAATTTTGAACTGATGAGCTTTCAGCAATTAATATCATTATATATCAAATATTCACTTTAATTCTATTAGTTCCTTCCAAGACTGATCAAGACAAATATAGTTTCATTACAAACAAGAGTTTGGATACTGCCCTCTTCCCCAACTGAAAAGTCTAAAGCCTACTGCGTCGTTGGAGCTTCAATGAAAACGAATTATATCAAAAAAAAAAAAATTACACTGAAATAAAATCTTGAACTGATGATCTTTGAACAATTAATATCATTATACATCAACTATTCTGTTGGATTTTACTTGTACTTTCCAAGACTGTTCAAGACACATGTAGTTTTCAGTAAAGCGCCAATGACGCAGTAGGTTCGAGACTTTTGCAGTGACAGAAGGAGGCAAAACCCAAACTCTTGTTTGTAGTGATTTTTGTTCGTTTCGTGCTTGATTTGTATATTTAATTTAAGTTTTACTCGTTTTAAAATTTACTTATTCATATATATTAGTACCTATTTATGTTTGCTTGTATTAGTGCCTGTTGTATGTATGTTTGCTATGACTGTTTATTTAAATTCTTTTTTTTTTTGGGGGGGGGGTTCATTTATGCTTCAATAGCAAAATATTTCTGCTCGTTTTAAGCTTGATTTGCATACTCAATTTAAGCTTTACTTGTTTTAAGATTTGTTTATTCATTCATATTAGTACCTGTTGTATGTTTTTTGCTATGATTGTTTATTTAATTTTTGTTCGTTTTGGGTTTCATTTATTCTTCAGTATTAATTTCTGGTCGTTTTCAGTTTGGGCTATTGTAGGTTTCTGTATCTTCTGATCTTAAGTTGAATATGGCCTTTACTTTTCTTTAAAAAACTTATTTTTCGGAAAGTTTTTTTTTTAATAATCTAGAAAGAGCTAAGAATCTTCTCTGACATTATGAAACATCCTCGCCAATAACAATGCTTTGTAGGCCTTCCGAAGGACATGTATTTAGATTGATTGCTCTACAAGTCGTGCTAGAACTTTCGTTGCGCTGTGTTGTTTTCAACTGTCTTTTGCTGCAAGTTCAAGCGTCAAACCAGTTCAATCGCTGCTTTGAAATAGTCGTATGAGCTGCTGAAAAACGCACCCGTTTAAAATCTTTGTTAGGCCACTCGTTTTTTAATGGAATGAACTGACTTAATACAAACTGTTGTGTGTTTCCGCTGCATCCGCTTTGCTTAAGGCGTTTTGCACCAGAAGAAGATCACGGCAATGTGAACCCTGTCTTATGGATGCCCAGGTTTTGTAAGTTGTGATGCCATAAGACAAATTGATTAATTCTGAGCATTTCCAACATTTTGAAGTTCAAAACTACCGAGCTGAAACAACGATAGGGAAGGCTGCAGTAGCATCAAAATAAAACAAGAAGTATGGTTCTTTTTTAAATTTTTAGCTTCATTTTCAGATGTTTTATGTAGTAGATCAAAATCAGTTTTTAAAACAAGGAAAAACCAGGACAGTCTGAACATGCGAAGAGACGAATGTATACTTATTTCTGTGCATAGGGCTTGGAAGATGGCTACTCAATTACGTTAGTCATACAAATTTATTGTTTCTAACTTTTATTTCCTTATTTTCAGATATTATCCCTGACAGTCAAAGGCCAGCAGTAAGTGCAGCGGGCTGTACTCTGAATTGGAGCACGAATTTCATGATAGCTATGACCTTCCCAATCCTTCAAGATTACATTGGCGAAGGTGTTTTCTTTGTGTTTTTTTCATTTACTATATCTATTTTCATCTTTATGTTTGTCTTCCTACGGCCAGCATATCGTCTCAAAGATACTACTTTGGCATAAGTGTTAAACATAGTCTTTCAGGTGATGGAAAAAAGGGAGAACAAGTTCCAAATAAAGGAACTGCAGAGAAACTAGTTCCTTAAAGGTTCTCGTAAATGACTTTAAACGTATGTTGAAGCTCTGTGATAAATCAAGATCAGTGAGACGTTTTGACAGCTAAAGAAAAATGTATTTATGCAAGGTTTTTTTCTTTAAATGAAATCATATATACGCATATATATACGCAAATCATATATATATATATATATATATATATATATATATATATATATATATATATATATATATATATATATATATATATATATATATATATATATATATATATATATATATATATATATATATATATATATATATATATATATATATATATATATATATATATATATATATATATATATATATATATATATATATATATATATATATATATGTATATATATAAACAAAAGTATGTACAATGTGTCTTTTAGTATCGGTTAAAAATATAAATTATAAATCCCATAAGTCATGATGCTTTTGTTAGGGTTATTTTTCTGAGAATTAAGCTTTTGTGAGGGTGGTGGTTTAAGATCTTAATCTTCAAATTTAAAATTTGTTTGAAGCTAATGAATAGGCTATCAAAAACATGTTAACTAATCACTAAGTTTTGAATAAGTAGATACTATTTTATTGACCCTTTCGCTTGAATTATTTAAGAAGCAAAAGGGTTTAACTGAGCATAGTAAGTAATAAAAGATTGGCCAAGTGAGAAAGGTTTAGGATCTTTCATATCAGTAATCCCATTTCTTATTGATATTTTCCTCTCACTTATGGCTTATCAACACAAATGAAACACTTCTTTCTTTTCTTACAAATATATGTATTTCTTTAATTTCCGAATAAATACGTCTTGAGGAAAAAATTGAGGAAAAACCACCCTAGAGTTTTAGCAAATATTTTCGTATTTATAAAACTTTAGGTTTTACTTTATCCAGCTCTATATTTCTCTTAAAGTTGATTGCATTTTCATTATTTGTTTTTACACATTTTCTTCACCAACCTTCCTTTTTTATTGCAAAATTTTATCTTCGATCTTTTTCAAAATAACTTGCAAAAATATTGCTTTGTATCGGCGGAAGATGTCTGAAAAATGATTTGCTTCTTTTAAATAAGGAGCCAAAGAAAGTAGGGATAATTTCATTGACAAGAAAGTACCAGGTCGTTTCATTCCCAAGGTGAGAGGGACAAATGACATTAAAACGGTGTTTTAGCTTTATGAACTTTTGATGAACTTGTCTTTGTGAAGACCGATTTAGTTTGTCTTTTCAACGGTTTCATCTCTAATGTACTACAAAACAAAATTTGGATAAGTGTAGCATAAACGACAACTTCCTTTCAAAGTGGTATACGCTGAAAAAAAACCTTTCAGCAATTAATGCTGAGCTATTAAAATCATATAACTCAATACGGCATGTAATGGCATAACTTTAAAAGCCTCAAGTGCTCACTGAATGAGAATGTTTTCTGTACTTTAAAATCTGAATCAACAACAGAATTTTAAGTTCCAGTTTAAAAGTATCTTCTATTTCTTAAGAAATAACCTAGTTCTATACCGTGAGTCTGCCTAGGCATGTCATCTAGAACTTCGTTTTGAATGAGGGGGGCCACAAATAAACTACAAAAAAAGGCAAATTTGTTGAAAAAAAGACATTTTTAGACACATCTCCAAAATCTTGTGATTTTTGGTGGCTTGAAGCAGGAGGAGAAGAACTGAGCTTGAAATACTCCCCGGCGTACTTCTAGCTAATGGTATCCAGGAATGATGCCTTAAGCTCATTGGTGGTCTTGAGTTGGCTTATCACGCGTTATAAGTCAGAAAATGTAAAGCGTTGGTTTGAAACAACGCAAATTAGAAAACAAACGGACATAAAATAAAATTTATTAACGAATCTAAGACTTATTTGTGAAGCTAAAGACTATCAATGATTTTCTAAAATGTATTCATTTCATTGAAGCCCATGCGAGAGGTGCCTTTGTTCTATTCTTCCCACACAAAGGTAATTTATACATGGCACTATCTATTGGCTAAAGGACATAAAAATTTTTTTGGTTAAATTACGTATATTTGATTGACAATGCAATATATATTTATTCTTTCTTTCACCGCCTCTTCTAAGTTCTTTGCTGTCTATCTCAATAACTTCAAACAGTTCGTGGTAACAAACTATAAGCAATGAACGACATAGCCCAACAGTAACCGTAATTATAAAAATAAGAATTTTGGTAACAATGCATCAAAATAATTGGTTTTTTATGCTGATTCCAAAGATGTAAAATTTATTAAGTTTAAAGTTACCCATCAAAAGCTACGACTCTGAAAAATTTGCCTGGTTTTGGAAAATTGGGGAAAACACCCGCTAAAAGTCCAAGGAAATGTAATGAAAGTAATGAAAGTAATGAAAGTTACACCATCAGGGTCAAGATATCAGAAAACCCTATTGTAGAGATTTCAAGCTCTTATCTACAGAACTGCTAAAATTTGAATTTCTGCCAGAAGAAAGATCACGGATGTGTGTTTATTGTTTCCTCCCAGGAATGACAGTATAAAACTAATAGTCCTGGAAGGTCGGGATGGGTTCATCCAAACAGAAATTAAATTTTTTAGTACCATTTTTAAGTGAATAAAAATATTGGAAGGCATTAAGCCTCTCTCTCAAGCCCCTTTCCTCCCCAAAGACATCCGACCAAAATTTTGAGATAGCCATTTGCCTCAGCATAATTCCAAGATCTAATAACCGTGCTTTTGGGGATGACATGACCCCCAAAGCCAATAAGGAAAGGGCTGTAAGTTATGCAATTTGACTATTGTTTGAATATAGTATTTGTTACTTGTAAATATACAAAAATACTTCGGAGGGGGGTGGGTGATCATATGCAGGGGAATTTTCCAAGGGTACTTGTTTTTGAAAAAATTTCCACGAAGGTCGTAGGGGGTTTCCTAGCGTTATTGGAAAAACAATCAGAAACTAAATAAGAACCAAGTTTTTTCAACTGAAAGCAAGGAGCAACAATAAAGATTCAAATAAACATTAATTATTCAGTATATGAGGAGGACTCCCTCCTCCTCTACTTCTTGCTCTGTACGATAAAGTTTTATTTTTTCACAATTCTGTAAGAACGTATGCTGAAACACAAGGGCTGTTAAATTGAATAAGAAGCTTTTTAAAGCACTAAAGACTCCGGTTAACGAGCAAAGGATAGAGGAGGGACACTCCTGCTCATATGCGATTAATTTCTGTTTGTTTTAAGTTTTATTGTTGATCCTTATTTTCAGTTGAAAGAATTTGTTTATTTTTATTTACTACTAAAATAAGCCAATAACTTCAGATCATTTTTTTTCAGCTCAGTTAGCTTTATAAATTTTTGTGGTGCATCCACTTGTATAGTTGTATTATGACATTTAACTTTATTTTTTTTTCTTCTTTATTTATTCTTGTCCCCTTTCATTGAGCTTACGATGCAATGCAATCTTTTTTTATTTGTAGTTTTAGTATTTATTTTATTGCTCCTAAACCATTTCTTGTGTTTTATTTGATCTTATTTACTGTTCTTGAATATGAGAATAGCAACGGCTATGGGCAACAGTTGTGCAGTTAAACACTTATTAGCCAAAAAGTTAAACCTCAACAAGGTCAATATACAAATGTTGAAGTCGATAAATAAAAGTTCAAATAGGGATAAAATCCTTTTAATAGATAGTGACCGAAATATCTGTTATTTTTTGGGAATTTCTATCACTGTCTATTAAAAGGATTTCATTCCTATTTGAACTTTTATTTATCATCATGGAAAGGCAGTGTGGTCTCCGAAATTTTCTAAATATTAAAGTCAGCGGTTGATCCCTGGTTCCGGTATTTGTTTTTTTTAAAGTATGTGTAGAGGGTTAGTGTTTTGCAGTGTGTCTGCTGCAGGCTATTTTTAACTTTATCGAGTTTGCCAAAGTAACATTAGCATTAAAAGTATGGTAGTGGTAAATTAGAATGGTAATTCAGATATTACACAACATAAATTTTGCAAGAAAAAAATTGTGTTTCGTTTTTTTTTTTTTTTTTTTGTACTGTTATTTTTTTTTATGGCATCCAAGATACCACAAAAAAAGATATGGTAGCCAACTAAAAACTACAATTTTGAACTAATTTGTGTCAGTGAATATAATGGAGGAATATTTATGCTGTGGGAAAAAGAAATTTTTCTAAAGGAATAAAGAGCATAGAAGAAAACGAATTTAATAACTCAATAGAGCTTGCTTTGTCTAAAGAGATGGGACATAAATCAATGCTCCTTAGATTAAGTTCACATAATATATTTTGAATTAAAATTTCTAAGTAATACAGTCAAAAAAGTACTGCAAACCTAACATTTAACATGAAAATTGTGTCTATTATTTTGTTTCCAAGAATTTTTTTTCTGTATTTCTACAGTGCCTACAAACGAACTTCAGGCATGCATCCAGGATTACATTTGGCTGGGAAGTCCAACTTCAGAAAGCCATTGTTTAATCAAAAATAAATTTCCTTCTATGATTTTTCAGATTTTGTAAGTGGATACCCCCTGAAACTACCCCAAAATTTTAATGTTTCTGCTTCATCTTTGGCGTGATATTTTGTGGTTAAAATCATTATTTTACCGGTATTGTTTATCTTATGAAGCATAGCCCTTATTTAGTTCATATACTGTAACTACTTTTTATCGGAAAATGTTCACTTTATCATTGTGCAGTGTTTATTTTTATATCGAATAAAATAATAAAAATTGAAAGGAATTATTTTAGTGAAAAGGAAGGAAAAATAATGGATAAGAAAGAATTGATTCGGTTAGTATTCTTTAAAGACATTTTTACTGTAGCATAGTTTTTATGCTCTTTCCAATTATAATAATCTTTTTTGTTGTAAATGAATTTTACCCTCACCCCTATATATACTAATTCAGGGTATATATTTGCACATTAGGGGAGGGGGTGGAAAATTTTATTTCTGATGTAAATTAGAGGTAAGTTTAAACCCCACCCCCTAATGTGCAAATATATACCCTGTTTTCTAGTCCAAGGGTAGACTAGAAAGATTTAATGATAGGCTGATCAGCATGGAAAGCAAGGTTCAGCAGTATTGATTCAGAGTTCAATGTACAAACATCTTGATTAAATTGGATATATTGTTTTGCATTAAACTATTGCCTAACAGCATACTTTCACTAAGGATAAGTAGGGGGGTTTTTGGGGGTAGCGCCAGACGTAGCGGGAAACCCGAAAAATCCATGGATGCGGCAGCACTGGTTAAAGGTATCGACTCCGAGAATCACTCAAAAGGGATCTGTTTGTGTGCAAGCCGTTCCCAATTAATACTACTAAAGCTTGAATATTTCAAAAATAGCTAAAACTATAAATTCGGAAATATTCATTTGCGAAGAGAAGAGGCTATATGCAGTAGGTTAGATTCGATTTAAATCATATAAATTACCTATAAATCTTTGATGATTTCTTAAAAGATGGACAAAGTGTAATTTTTAAACAAGGGGAGTAAGCTTGAGGATAAGAATGCATGTAATGCATTGGGATAAAAGGTACGATTTTTTTTTATAGGATAATATCGATTTAATATGTTATCAGAGGCAACGCTACAGCGTTGCCTATTGTAAAGGCCATACGGCTCCAATGTTTTATTATTATTATTATTTTTTTTTATTTATTTATTTTTTTTTATTTTTTTTTCTTCTTCGGTGAAGTTGGTCTTGGACTCGTGTTTTTTATAGGTCATCATATCGAGCCAGTAGTCGTAGGGTATTGGGAAAGGGCTCATTCGTTTGGAAATTGAAGGTTGTAGTGTCATTTTCGAGTAGCCAAAGAATGTTTTCTAAGATTTATGTTCGCATTTGTTCCTAAAGCTACCTGCATTTCACACAGAACAAGTGGTTAAACATTGGCAGTTATTTCTAAGGTTCATTTAATTGAATTCTGATGCTCCGTAAACCCGGTAACCCTCATGGGTCCGGCAGGGATCGGCCGCAGTCACTTTTTGTCACTTTTGTGACAAACCAAAAAGTCTTCTGTATAACTTTGTTCATAATTCCCTATAATAATTTGACATTTAAAAAGTCATACAGAAGACTATACCATTTTCCATGTTTAAAGGAAAAATAATATTTTTAATTAATTTCATTTTTATGTTCCTGGCCTCCCCCAGGCCATTCAGCGTGTCTCCAGGTGGCGATAGGGGAACGCTCCACAGACATGTAGGGTACCTCCATAAGAGCCACGGACCAATAGGGGACCTTGTCCCTGGGGGTCCATAATAGAAACTGAGGCACCCTCGCCCGGGGTCATAAATACAGGCGGAGGAGGAAGAAGGCCCCTCAAATGTACACTCGGAAAGGCCCACTGGTTTGTCCACAAGTCCCATGAGCTGCAAACCTTTTCCCAGTAATGGGTTAAATTGCATGGTGATAAAGAACACCATCGCGGGAGGATCTTCTATAGGAGGACAACTACGGCAGGGCATAAGATCCAGATCTATGGATAACGGCCTCTGCAAAGGGCTGCCTCGACCTTTTCGGGGTACCTGCAAGACTGGGGAACTTGTGATCAATTCTATTCCCACTTGAGTAGTGGCGCCCCTCGAGGAAATTATAGCCTAGTAAACGACACAGCATTCGCACGGGATTCTGACTAATGGACAATTTTTCTGGGCTTGGTATGTTTTGATGGGCGTCTTTGGGCTGAAAAACCTCTTGCTAGCTAATTTATCTATTGAGGGTTGCCTCCCCGTAGTAGCATAATATTTGTAGGCATGAATATATAATGAGTCGGAGGTAATAGGCTTGAGACTGTCTGTGAAGGATTTCGACTCTTGTTGATAGAAGAGCATCGCCAAGTGCTGAAAACCATGTTGTGACCAAGATGGGCACAGGATTGCACAAAGTCTCCATTCATGGAGGTCCCAGGGACTTCTTGCTGTCTGGTTCTTAGCCGGCTTAAGCAATTCGGTGTAGACTTGAGAAGATATGTGATCCCCTTCCTGTACTGGTATCCGGGATCATTGCTTTTCCTGAGGCGAAAATAATTTCAATGATTTAAAGAACACGAAAATTGGAACTTGGAATGTTACGACATTAAAAAATGACTATCGTATCGACATTTTGACTGACGAATTCAGACGATTTGGACTGGATTTATTAGGAATTTCAGAAACTCATATCCCAGGGGTAGGAAGCATGAAATTAGGTGATATAGAATTTGTTTTTAGGTGATATAGAATTTGTTTACTCAGGCAGGAAGGATGGGGTACATAGACAGGGAGTAGGGCTCATGATGAATAAGGAAGCTGCTAAGTCTTGTTTAGCCTGGGAAGGTATTAATAATAGAATACTAATTGTTCATTTTATGACTAAAAAGTTCAGGGTATCAGTTATAGTAGTATACGCCCCTGTAGAACCGACTGACGGAGATACTAGTGACTCAGATGAATTTTACTTACAGTTACAGGAGCAAATAGACAGGGTCCCAGGTAGAAACATGACGTTATTACTGGGAGATTTTAACGCCCAGGTTGGTAGAAATAGGGATAGATGGTATCCCAGCCTAGGTAAATTTGGTGTAGGCTCGGTAAATTTAGCCTGCATGCTCAAGGATAGAACGTGCACACACAATTTAAACAGTTTTTACTGAGTTTGGGATAAACACAACCTTCGCAAACTAATAAGTGATAATATTAGTTTTTTACGGCAAGGGAGGGGGCATGAACCTAAGGACCCCTGTGGGCAGGTCTCTTCTTAGAAGAGGTCATGGGCTTATTTTAAAATTACTCATGTTATTAGAAAAATGGCACACAGTTTCAAAATACTTTCAAAATAGTCCTATCCCGTGTGGCTCATAGACAATCTGATGTTTAGCTGAATAGGAGAAATTTTGAAGAAACATTCAGCCCAGACAGGTGATCAAATAGCCCCTGTGCAAATATAGCATCTGTTTATCATAGGATTTTTGCCTAACACTGTAGCAATAGTGAATTTTATTGGGATTTTCTAAAAACCTTTTTTTCACCATTTTGAATTATTTTTGTTAAAGCTTCGTTTTGCCCGATGTTGACGGTCCGCAAAGAATCGATCTAAATGGAGTTTTAAATTAATACATAGTCCCATGCAATGTCAAAATACAACTGACTGTATATTGCATCGGTCCCTTGAATAAATAATAATTTTCCTAATAGAATTCTAAGATAATACATTTTTAAAGCATATTACATGTTTTTTAGTTACAAGTAAACGACACTACAGAAAAGTAATACAGAAATGTTTATTTACATATGAAAAAAGGCACTGTCACAAAATAAATTCAAAACAATAATATATTTTTATACAATACAAAGACCCTAAAAAGCACTTATTACAATTACAAAGCCCTTCTCCCCCCCGGAAGGGCGTGGTGGCCACTGGCAGCGGCAGGCCGAAGGCTGGATCCCCCCCCCCCCGCGCGGGCTAGCCGTGGATCCAAAAAAAAATTTTGAAAACATTTTTTAATTACAATAAACACTCACATATGACTCTACCTTGCTAAAAAAACCCACTGCTTTGTTGGGGAAAAAAACACATCTGTAGACAAGGATCCCGCCCACCTATTGAATTCATTCCCGACCAAGGTGATGTCTATAGTCATGACATACACCTCGTCCAAAAGTTAGATAGTGTCCGTTGGGTAGCACCGTCACACCATCCGCACACACATAGACTTTATCTGATACAGGGCACATGGCTATTTTATCCACTAAAACTGTGTAGTTTTTAGATTTTAAAGAGCGAATCACCATGACTTTTTCTCTTGGTACTAATCTACTTTCTACACAGTTTCTATAAATACTCATGTCGAAATTCTGATTCACATAGTGTCTACGCACCCCCTTGCAGACTTTTTGATTACCTCATTGTGTGTTTGCCCACAGTACACCTTCGGACTCGCAAGCACACCATTGGAAATCAAATCACTCCTCGTCTCTGATTTAATCCTTTTTAATAGACAAAGTATAATAAATTTCACAATAAATACCAGATATTTTGGTCACATATACAGTGACTGTCATCAGTAGTAAAACTAAACTAAAACAATTTAAAACAAAAGTTTATATACTAAATCAAATAAAACAACATATTGTCTAAATCTCTAATTCTTTTCAAAGCAAAGGCGGAAGCTAGCCTCTTTGACCTTCTTGGATTCGGTTCATTAGCGTTCAATGATATGACATTTGGACAAAGGTCAACTACATTGGGTGAATTGAACTTTACTCTGTCAGATTTTAACAAATTATCATAGATAGAGCTCAGCCCATATTCACCTGTATCCCGATTCAAAGCAATATTCTTGAATAAGAATTTCTTTATTTCAAGTGTTTCACAAAAATGTTGCTTTAAACCCCGATCCCTAGAAATCAAAGAGACATTCTCGAACAAAATAAAATGGTCTGGAAAATTAAAAATACTTTCTGAAAGGGCTGAAGTAAAATCTTCAGACTTAGAATCTTGCTTTAAAGCCGAAGAAATAGAATCTTTATGTTGTAATAATCTCATTTCCAAACTCTGGTTAGTAAGTCCCACATGTGAGCTTCCGCAAGTACATGGGATCTGATAAACCCCACTTTGTTGCCCCAATGAAGTTAGATGCTTCTCAGAATTTATAAAACTACCCAAAGTATTATTACTCTTTAAAGCTACCCTTAGACTATTGCTTTGTAAAATTCTTTTAAGTTTTTCACTTAGCACGGGTACATATGGTAAGGAACAAAAAATATCCTTCTCCCGAGTTGTCTCCAAGACTTCCTTAGAAATCTCTAGAAACCTTTTTCTTCTTTTTGAAAAAGTCTGGTGAATTAACCAATCTGGATACATGTTGCTTATTAGTATTTTCCTTAGAAAAGACAACTCCTCCTCAACAAATTTTGGAGAGCAAATACTAAAGATCCGATCAGTTAAAGAAATGATCAAACCAATTTTTACTTGGCGAGCGTGACCGGAACTATAAGACAAAAATCTATTGTTATTTGTCGGTTTTCTGTAAATTTTAAAATCCAGACTATTTTGATTTTTCAAAAGAAGAACATCAAGAAAAGGAAGTTTCCCATTCTCTTCCAATTCAACAGTAAACTTTAAATCCCCCCCCAAACAATTAAGATGTTCCAAAAGTCCTTTTAATTCCTCCTCCACATAATCCCATACTGAAATAATGTAATCCATATACCGGCCCCAGAAAATATGTTTTAAAAAATATGAATCTAACACAATTGTTTTAGTGTTCTCCACAAAAATATTAGCTAATAAAGGGGATAAAGGGGCCCCCATAGGTAAACCATTTATTTGTTCGAAATACTCCCCTCTAAATTGAAAAAATGAGAGAACTTATTGCGCAATCTTACTAAATACATAATTACAGACACTTTCAAATCTGTTTTGCCACTGATCAAATCCAAATTTCTTAACAGCTTTCATTCTAGAAGAGTTTCGGCTGCTTCTACATCAATATTTGTGTACATTGATACAATGTCAAAGCTTGAAAGCAAAGAATTCGAAGAAATTTCTACTTTTTTCAGTTTTTCAACCAAATTCGAAGAATTCTTAATATACGAAATTTGTGTAGACAAAAGTGGTTTACAGATTGACACTAACCATTTGCTCAAAATGCTTGTTGGTGACCTTGTACTTGACACAATTGGTCGTAATGGTAGGTTAGGCTTATGAATTTTGGGAAGTCCATATAATTTAGGGCACAAGGAACTGCGTGGCAGGCATTTGTAATAAAGTTAAGGTGTAATGTTTCCTTCATCCTTTAAGCACTTCAATTCGTTCTTAAACTTACTAGTAAAAGAGTCTGTTGGATTATATGATAGCTTTTTGTATGTTTTTCATCATCTAGTAAACTTCTTATTTTTGATTCGTAGTCCTCAATGTTCATCACAACTAAAGTGTCACTCTTATCTGCTTTTGTAATGGTAATTGAACCATCCTTTTTTAAGTTTTTAAGAATTCTTATGTCTTTGATGGTCATACTAGAAAATTCCGGTTTAAATACAAAATTAGACAGGGTTTTTACGGTAAAAGCTCTTACTAAGCTAACATCTTTTATTAGATTTGCGTTTTTATGCAAAGATGTTTCTATTGAAGAGGTAATGTCTTCCACGGGGACTTTATCCGGTTTAAAACAAAATTTCGGACCCTTTTCAAGCACTGATTGTTCTTGTATCGTTAAAGTTCTTGATGAAAAATTAACCACACCTGGTCCAAGAATTGACGAAGATATTACCGCATTATTTGTTGATAATTTTGAAAACTTTTTTAGCAATCTTTCTCTGGAAAGGCGAAAGTCATGATTGAAGTGATTTTTTCCTGTTTGTTGAATAAAACAAAAGTCACTTAAACTAACCTTTTTTGATATAAGATTTTCCAGGGAAAGTTTATCTCTCGTTATTAAAGCTCTTTTTCGACTTTTATCCTTAATAATGTGATTTAAAGTCTTGAAATGTAAGCTTCGTTCAAACTTTTCTTCCTTGAAATTGCCCAAATGTAAATTGAATTTTAGTGAAGGTGGCACAATTCGCATCTTCTTACATCGTAGAAGAAAATCCTGTTGGTTGATAACATTTGCATGTTTTTTCTGAATTTGGTCAAATCATCCCCATAAATATGACGTAGATAATTTCGGAGACCACACTGCCTTTCCATGACAATAAAATAAAAGTCAAAAATAGGGATAAAATCCTTTTTAATAGACAGTGTATGATAAATTAAAAAAAAAATACCAGATATTTCGGTCACATATACAGTGACCGTCATCAGCAGTAAAACTAAATTAAAACAATTTTGAAAAAATCAAAATTTTAAAAAAATATTTAGAAAAATCAAAATAGTCTGGATATTAAAATTTACAGAAAACCGACAAATAACAATAGATTTTTGTCCTATAGTTCCGGTCACGCTAATACTAATAAGCAACATGTATCCAGAATAGTTAATTAACCAGACTTTTTCAAAAAGAAGAAAAAGGTTTCTAGAAATTTCTAAGAAAGTCTTGGAGACAACTTGGGAGAAGGATGTGATTTGTTCCTTACCATATATACCCTTTCTAAGTGAAAAACTTAAAAGAATTTTGCAAAGGAATGGTCTAAGGGTAGCTTTAAAGAGTAATTATACTTTGGGTAGTTTTCTAAATTCTGGGAAGGATGTAACTTCATTGGGGCAACAAAGTGGGGTATATCAGATCCCATGTAATTGCGGAAGCTCATATGTGGGACGTACTAACCAGAGTTTGGAAATGAGATTATTAGACATAAAGATTCTATTTCTTCGGCTTTAAAGCAAGATTCTAAGTCTGAAGATTTTCTTTCAGCCCTTTCAGAACATATTTTTAATTTTCCAGACGATTTTATTTTGTTTGAGAATGTCTCTTTGATTTCTAGGGATTGGGGTTTAAAGCAAAATTTTCGTGAAACGCTTGAAATAAAGAAAATCTTATTCAAGAATATTGCTTTGAACCGGGATACAGGTGAATATGGTTTGAGCTCTATCTATGATAATTTATTAAAATCTGACAGAGTAAAGTTCAATTCACCCAATGTAGTTGACCTTTGTCCAAATGTTATATCATTGAATGCTAATGAACCGAATCCAAGAAGGTCAAAGAGCCTAGCTTCCGCCTTTGCTTTGAAAAGAATTAGAGATTGAAACAACAGGTAGCTTTATTTGATTTAGCATATAAACTTTTGTTTTAAATTGTTTTAGTTTAGTTTTACTAATGATGACGGTCACTGTATATGTGACCGAAATATCTGGTATTTATTGTCAAATTTATAATGCACTGTCTATTAAAAATTTTTTTTCCCTATTTTGGACTTTTATTTTATCGTCTTGGAAAGGCAGTTTGGTCTCCGAAATTATCTACGTCTCTGATTTTAACACTAATAATTGATTTGGGACCTGGTGCTTCACAAGCTCCGGGTAAATGGACTCATCCCAGTTGGTAAAGTCCATTCGAGAGCTAATGCACTCACTTTTCTCCAAATACTCTAATAAATTTGCGGTCTTAACTTCTAGCAAACGTGAATCGGTATCCCTATAGTATACTTGAACTTCTCCCGGCTCGCCTATCAGCGCCTACGCACATCTTAAAAGAATGACAACAGAAGTTTTTTGAAATTTCTTTTATTGCACTAACATCTGCAATATTTTTATTTAATATAATGTTTCTTTTTTTTCTATGCAAGAGGACCATATTGGAGTCTATGATGGTGAATGATGTGAGGTTTGGATCGGCAACGATTCCAGCAAATTCTTTTGGGTCGGTCAAAACGTCACAACAACTTTGATTGCGTATACTCTCACACATTTTACCGAAGGCTGAGTTCAAAATGAGTTTAAAGATTTTCTTTTCAACTCTCATTTTCGCTTAGAAACGTTTACTGACAAAAGTGTGAATAAACGTTTTCAAATAGAGTTTTCGGTCAAATTGGAGGGCGCTATGTATCTTTGTGAATTTGTAACTGTTGGCTACCATCCACCGCAAAAGAACGTGATGTACAACGATATTCTCTTTCGGATGAAGGTCGGCGATAAGTTTTTGTTTTGAAGGTGTTCAGTGCACACCCCCATCGGCTACCAAAGAAATATTGTATGGACTCAAAGAGTCCCCATTTACCGGTCTGTTTATTCTCGGGAAAACGAAATCCTTCACCTAGTCATGATTTCCACCAATATTTCACCATTGATTTCAAAGAATAATCATTGTGATCCATTCCCTTCAACATTGGCAATGTCGGGGAAATTTGAAGCACGAGGATCCTTAAGGCATTTGTAATTACCATACGGCAAAGATTAATGAGACATTGCCAACGGATAAAAGGAGTTCATATACAAAAAACTGCATCCGACTTTACACCGGTGTCTTGTCCAGTCGGGTCAGTTTTAAGGATACGATCTCCATGAAAAACATGCCCTCCCCTCACAGATCTCTCTACAAATAGATGCTGATCCACGTCGGTGATCATGCCTATTTCCTCTTTACTGATTTTAAGAATTAAATAGGATATGATCTCCATGGAAAACATGCCCTCCCATCACTGATCTCTCTACAAATAGATGCTTATCCACGTCGGTGATCATGCCTTTTTCCTCTTTACTGATTTTAAGAATTAAATCCATCCTCAGATGAGTAGTGGAAAAATAAAAACCCAAATCCAACCCAAATTCTCCATAGATTTGATCCGTGTCCCTACACACAATATCCAGCAATGTCAATTCATTACTTGCCATTTAAAATCTACAATAATCCCACCCATTTTTACACCCTCCCTTAGTCCAAACCCTCTTGGCAAATTCATAGTTGGCAGTGGTGCATTGACGATCATAAAGTGAATCGTAGAACGAAGCTATGGACGGCAATTGTTCCTCACAAAGCCATGTGGTAGAGTTGTAGTACTGATATGGGTATATGCCCTTACACGTTAATAAACCATACATTTTACCGTCTAAAAAGTGCTGTTTAATGAGGTGTTGTTTAAGGAGGGGGAAACTATTAAAATCATCATTTTTCCGTACTTGGTTGAGTTGTCTTAGGGATTTGGGGAAGAAGCTAAAGGAGTCTAAAAACGGATCTTATTCAAGCACATTTTATCATTATCTTTTGTTTGCCATTTGAGCTCTAAGAGCAACAGCTTTTCAGACGATTCGAGTATGATATTATATGAAAAAGAACCATCTACCTACACGCCATCTATAGCTTCACTTCGTTGCAATCGTGTCAACACCGGTAATACGAATTTCAAATCATAGCTGGAATTGTGCATACAAACAGGTAGAAAATATTGCTGACTAACGTTCATACTACATGATTGATAGGCCACTCGACGAAAATTACTCAATCACAAAATAATAGGAATGCCCAAATGATCTTGGGCGTGGACTATCCATTTACCCTCTTTCCCCTTACCCCCTGTTCCCTTTCCCTCAAAAAATGCCCACTTACAATCCTAAAATATTTTTTCAGTTCTAATAGAAAACCCGTCCTCTGGTGATAGAGTAATTGGATAGGATGTATTTCGCAGCCGTGAGATTGACTTATTCACTGTTTTTTATGAGTCCTGTCATGGCTGAGAGCATACAATCTTCCCCAACAAATCCCTCAACTACCTCTACCAAATGCATAGTACTACACGAGTCTCTCTATGCGTGAGCATAAGAGGCAATGGCTTCTTGTTTTTATTATGATTTAAATTCGATGGATCGTACACATCAGAGATTTAATAATAATGAAGTTACATTATATTGTGGAGAATGTGACTCTGGCTTTGCATGCCAAGATTAGTACAAGTTGAATCCTAATGATCTGCCACCACTAATCGTTGCCGACGACGACGATGAAGACCTAAATGACTATGAAGAAGAACAAGAAATCTAAACAATAAAGACAAATGACTTTTTCATAGAAGCCTATATATATATATATATATATATATATATATATAATATATATATATATATATATATATATATATAATTTATTAATAAACAAACTTATATACATTATGAAAACACTTAATTCTTAGGGCATTGAAATCAATATTATACAGGTCTGAAAGGATATTTTCTGATAGAAAGTCATTCAAACGAGGATTGTCTGGATTAATATTGAGAAATTCACTGTAAGTATAGTCATGACATCGAAAATAAAATATAGTAATACATGACCGTCACAGCTTTCGGTTGATAAATCTTGTACTCGCATCTAAATTTGAATAACTGTTTTCCCCCTTCCTTCAAGGTAGTTTTTGATGTGAGGTGTGTAGAAGGCATATGGTAAACCAAGAGGATCAAAAAATTCTATATTCTTCGCTCTAATGGTATTGTTAGCAGTATGAATATATTCTAGAAATTCTGAGGATATGCAATAGGATTTGTATTTGGACATATATTGATCCATGTTAAATGCATCGATTATTTTATTGCTGTTCATTATGCCAAATCTAATAGAATATTACCATCGGGGGTAATTTCCGCATATGTTTCAAATTGATTGAGTATGATTAATGTTAAATTCTCCGTCAATGGTTTTTCAAAGGTACACTCTTAACGTACAATACCCACTCGGACAATACTCATATATTGAGTACCAGACAAATCCAAAATAATGATACCATGACTTTTTGTGAACATTGTATTGATTAACCATTTTCATATATTTGAGAATCTCGATCTCGGGAATGCATTATCAATTCATATAGGGTCCTAGAGGATTTATCAAGGAATAAATTGTAGAGAGGAATTCCATTTACTTTACATGCAAGAGAGGAAAGTCGAAACAGTTCAAATTCATGTGGAGAACTTGTTCGTGATCCTATGGCACTGGCACTTTTTTTACAAAAGCCAAAGCACGTTTTGAAGGAGTTTCACCATTGATAAATGAAGAATCCGTGTAGGTACTTGAACCAGTGGCAATATGACGTTGACTGGTGATTGTGTGAGGTATGAGCAGTTGGATTTTATTTCCAGAGGCTCTTTATTTTTCAATTGCCAAAGCAACAGAACTCGTAACTTGTTGTTTTCGTACATGAAGTATTACCAAGGTGAGATTGACACTTGCATTGGGTGATGCATCAAGTGTTTTTCTCTAAATAAAATTGGACGGAGCGAGTTTTAACTTTATATGAATTTTAACATGGGTGAAGGACATCCATTGAGATATATTAAATATTTCATGAGTGAGTCTATCAACTAAATGATACTCCTTGCTCACTGCCCAAGTGAGTTCACCATCAGTATCAACATTTGATCTAGAGTCATAGCCCATTGTCAGACCTCTCAATTTCTAATAGGACGAAGGAGTCATCAACATAGATTGTATGCAGCTTGCATAGTTTGATAGATTATTGCTAGTGCTCACCAATTTTCCATTTATGTAGACACATATTTGTTTAAAGAAATTGTAAAGTATACCATTTTAATAGGATACTCCATCGGTGGCGGTGGAAGCTAGATAGTCAGACTTGTTCCTCACCACAATTTTTAAATCAATAAACGTAGATGATAAATCTATAAAGTAGTCTTCATTGGAATAAATTTGAAAATATATTTTTTCAGAGAGTGATTGTTGTGGATAGAATTGTTCATAGTATCCATGTATTACACTGACATCTACAATTTCTGTATTGAAAAGATTTAGAGATGTGGTGACATTGGGATTAGATTACTGGTGGGGTAGATATGACATTTCAGTCCAGGAAAAGAAATGCTTTTTCGATCTAACAATTTTTCCTCTTGTTTTTTTCTTCTTCTTCTTTGAAAAGAGGGATGTCTTTTGCTCCTGGCCTGAGTAGAGACTGATAAGTGAAGAGATGTTTCTCAACATTTTTAAACCTTTTCCATTTTATCGTGATTTCAGTTGCTCACCAAGGGGTCGTGCGCTGGACCTGAGATTTTTTGAAACACTTTCTTTAAAGTCTTTGCCAGCCCCACCAAATCATGTAGTGTAGGAGATGCAAACCCGCGACAACTGGAGCAATATATTTTTAGCCAGAGGTATTGAAGAGCGAAACAGCTTAGCAAACCAACGCCAAGACCATAGCCCAACATTGACGAGCGACCTTTATAATAGTTCATCGCATGACACAATTGTCGTGGCTGGAGAGTAGTAACATAGAAATCAATATTAGGACAAACAAAACTATTTTTTATATTAGTCATCTCCTTATTGATGTTGTTGAATGGGCCGAAAATGACATGTAATCACAGCCAAACCTTTTGTTATTCATAGAGGATCACCTAATTCACTTCTTAATCTTAACTGACAGAGTTCCAAATACGAAGTGTTTACAGGAACATACTGAAGGTACTTTATATTATAGTGATGAACATGTTCATGGGTGGTTTTTCGTTCAAGAACACGTAGGAGAGGAACATTTGAATTACCAACTCTCAATGTTTCAACAAAGGACGCATAAAGAAATATACAAGAGTCCGAGGCGAGAGCGGGTGAATAATCTGGAAAAATAACACGAATCCTCCCAGTGACAGTTCCAGCGTTATTACCACTGACCCTATTCTGTTTAAAGCCAAGGACATATCTCAGATTATCATTGAGATGAATCATTTCATTTTCAACAGTTGAACTAATGTAAATCCTGTCGTATTCCATTGAATAATTAAATTGGAATATACTTTTCTAACGAGCAGAGATCCTTCTATTGATTGTGCGATACCAATCAGTCATACTACCAAATTCTTTGTATTTCAGTGTGACATTGAGTTATTCACTAGATTTAAGAGCTTCAACCCATTCATATTTGACAAAGAGAGACCAATCGAATGGTATAGCTTTTATCTCATACTTATGATTTTTTCTCAGGATATCATATGTAATTTTGAGAATTCCTTCATACTTCCCATCATTGAATTCGATAGTAGGGGAGAGTTTTGTCGAAAGATCACTTGTTTTATTCAAATCATTGTCGAGAGGGTTGGAGACGTTGGACATAAACGCTACAGATAAATATTTGGGCATTGTGTACGTCCCCGGCGGATATCCACGAATCAAAATCAGAGTTGCATCCTAGCCCACGAACAAGTAAGGGTCTCTTGCCCCTGCGAGTATGAGTCTTTAATATCTTTTGGATCTGATAGATTCCAGTTTTTTTTTAACTTTTTATAATTCATAATCATAAAAACTGGCAAGAATCTCATCATCTTTTATGTCACGCAGACGATACGTTATGGGTGTAGTGTCGAAGAGTTTGGACACTTTAAAAACTTCAGTGGACCATAAGTAGTTACCCTTTTCAAAAACACTAGTAGTTCGATTGATTCAAACAGTATCAACAGCAGTGAATTTCTTCTTTTTCCTCTCACCACCATTGGAATACTGTTTAAGAAAAGTGTCAAGTGTATTGATATATAGTGATGAACTTCCATTGGGGTTGAGTTAGATAGGGATTGATGTGGATGTTGACTGTAAATCCACATTATTTTATCCAAATCATGAATAAAAGCAGCAGTATTTTTCAACGTGCAATATCTATAGATTAAAAGTCGAATAGTTCCTATCAATCGTTCAGCCAAGCCTGCCTTTTTTGGACTATGACTATGATAGAGTATTGTATTGCATTTCAATCAAACCTTCTTTACATGAGGAATAAAAAATTCACTATCCCGATCCGTTGGAATGTTCTTATAGCAATTCTGTTCAAGGATGATTCCAAGAGCTCTAGCAACTTCATCACCTCTCTTTGACCGCAGTGGAATGGTGTATGCAGAGCGACTAAAAACACTGATTGCAAGTAGAATGTACTTGTATGGGTCATTGTATGTATGGTGTGTGTTATAATATGGTATGGTGTTATGTGTTATAATATGGATGGTATTTTGTGTTGTTAAATGTGATGATGTGTTGATATCTGAAAAGTGTTGTGTGTTGTTATATGGGTGGTTATGTCCCGTGTATGGTTTTCTGTGTTGATAAATGGATAGTGTTATGTGTTGATATATGGGTGGTTATGTCTGTTGTTGTATGGGATGGTGTGTTGATATATGGATGGTGTTGTTTGTTGTTATATAGGTGGTTATGTCTGTTGTATGTATTGATGTTTATTTGATGTTCATTTTATGGATATATGGATGTCATTGCAGGGATGGTGTTGTGTATTGGTTTATGCTTGGTTATGTGTGTTAATATATGGCTGGTTATGTGTCTTGTCGCAAGGTTGGTTTTATGTGTCGATATATAGATGGTGTTTTGTGTTCATATTTGGTTTTGTTATTTGATATATGGATTGTGTTGTGTGTTGTTATATGGGTGGCTATGTCTGTTGTTGTATGGGATGGTGTGTTGATATATGGATGGTGTTTTGTGCTGCTATATGGGTGGCTATGTCTGTTGTTAGATGGTCGGACAGGGCACTGCACGGAATATGGCTCTGCTCGGAATGTTGGGATAGGGCTCTGCTTTGCGATATTACCGCCTTACTACTTTTGTCAAACTTTCGACATACTAAATGCATATTGCCATATCGATATATTCTGACTTCAGCAGCCTAGAAAAATTCAGTGTGTGCCCCAGAAAATATCCATCACAAGAAGGGTCACTATATAGTCCAGGCTCGGAATGTTATTGAGCAGACTTTTGACGAAGAAATAGAGTCCCATTTGTCTATATGTCTCCTAGGGCCTTAAAGATCGGAACAACTTACTGCTTTGATATTTATATCGCATCGTGTCTTTCGACCTATGAAGTCTCTCACACTCCTTTTAGAATGACTTCAGTGCAAGTTTGTAAGCCAGCGCTTTGCCTGGCACTGAAGTGAACCAAATTAACTGTTTCACATATAACCATCATACAGTGCTTGACATCGGGGATCTATCTCGAGTCCATCAATACCAAGTTCAAGGAGTGGGTGACACAGTGAACATACTTGGCGAGTGAATATTTGTTCGAGATAAAAGCCGGGACTCCTGACAAATACTCACTCATGTTTGTAGCCCCATCATACCCTTGTCCCCTGCATAGTTTCATATCGAGACCAAGTTTCTCGATTTGACTTAGGATAAATAGACCAAGACGTTCTCCTCGCAAGTATTCAACAAAAGCAAGCTCAACAAACTCTTTCCTAACCTGAGAAGTTTCGCTGTCCGAAAATCAAAGCCTTAGAGCCATCTGTTCCTGCCTCGATATTTAAGTTGTCTCGTTCGCCAGGATGGTGAAAAAACGTGCTGATTTCACTTGATCAACAATTTTTCCAGTAATCAGCTGTCACCAAATATCAACCAGTTTATTCTGAATTCTGGGGCTGTAGTGCTTGCCGTTGCCCGCACTTTTCTCAAATACCTCTTTCATTTTTGGATCGTCTTTCATCCGATAGCGTAAAGAGGTCCTAAAATTTTCATTGTTTTTCACAGGCTCCACAAAGGTCAATTTCCCGGAATCCTCGTCCCCACGCAGTGCAAGTCCTTGTCGTCCACACAACAGTATTGTTTCTATGATGAGAAGAAGCCGTTTTCTATTTATTTCTATTTCATCTGTTTTCTGAGTATTCAACACTTCCACTACAGAGGACTTTTGCCTGCTCACAGTTGCCAGAAAACTTTCCCCCGAAACAACTGCATATTTATGGTAGGAGTTTGACTGATGTTTAGAAAAGTCTTCCTGGGCGTTTTTCCAATTCACGTGAGGCTCCATGACAAGCTGCCCTAACTTATGGTGAGACTCCCTTCCGGCTCGATCACAAGCAAACAAAGCGGAAACCCCCTTTTTGCAGAAACACCCTTTTTTTACTGAAGAGAATACTAGCCAAGTGTACTTATCCATCTAGCTAGCTTGAAACTTCTTTGTTTTTGAGCCTGTGACATGAACTTGGAAAGGATAGTCCCTTTTTGGTTTAAAATGTCTTTTCTCTAAATTATACTTTGTTTCATCGGAAACTGAACCCCTTCTTTCAAAATATGTTACCATGTCAAGCTCAACGTTTATTTCATCACGTCTGACTACTACATCCTCAGCATTTGGTATTGATTATTGAGCCGAAGTTGAAGGTTCAGTCGCAACGGCAATTTTCAGCTGATCACTATTGCCGATTTTTTCAGTCAACCTCACTTTTTGTTATTTTAACATTTTTACGCTTGTCCTACCTTTAGCAACACTTGGTTTTAGATTGTCAACTGAAAAGGCTGGGTTTAATTGCAAGAACGACCGCTTCATCCCCTAGAGAAGGACCACGCACGAACAGCTGAAAGTTAATAGATAACTGTTAGCTCAAAGATTGCTTGACAGAGGCTGAGAAGTTGGACATGAAATAACTATGCTGGTGACCCAATTGTTTAATTGCAGACTGAAAAATCATTGAAAACGGTTAACACATTAGGTCTAGATCAGTAATTAGCCACTATCCCATATTCTGTGAGAAATATCAGAAAATTATGGGAAGAAAAATAATCATGAGATTTTTTTTTTTGGGGGGGGGGGACTGGGCCCGGAATCCTCACCTCTGCGTACGTCCCTGGCTCTAAGTTGAGGGAATAGTGAATGATGTATTTCAGAAGAAAGAATGGACTTTCACATTAATTGGAAACGAATTCCACGTATGGTTTTGATCTTCAGTGTAGAAAGAACGTTATTGTAAGTGGTATTTTTCTTGACATCGCTTTTGAACCACATCCAGATCCTTATTGAGATAGTCCGTATCATGCACTTGTGTGCCCCACACAGGGCCTGCATGCTCAAGGATAGAACGTGCACATGCAATGTAAACATTTTTACTGAGTTTGGGATAAACGCAACCTTCGCAAACTAATAAGTCATAATATTAATTTTTTTACGGTGAGGGAGGGGGCATGAACCTAAGGACCCCTGTGGGCAGGTCTCTTCTTAGAAGAGGCCATGGGCTTATTTTAGAATTACTTCTGTTGTTAAAAAAATGGCACACAGTTTCATAATACTTTCAGAATAGTCCTTTCCCGTGTGGCTCATAGACAATCTAATGTTTAGCTGAATAGGAGAAAATTTCGACGAAAAATTCAGCCCAGATAGGTGATCAAATAGCCCCTGTGCTAATATAGCATCAGTTTATTATAGGATTTTTGCCTAACACTGTAGCAATAGTGAATTTTATTGGGATATTCTATAAACATTTTTTCACGATTTTGAAATATTTTTGTTAAAGTTTCGTTTTGCCCGATATTGATGGTCCGCAAAGAATCGATTTAAACGGAGTCTTAAATTAATACATAGTCCCATGCAATGTCAAAATACAACTGACTGTATATTGCATCGGTCCCTTGAATAAATAATAATTTTCCTAATAGAATTCTAAGATAATACATATTTAAAGCATATTACATGTTTTTTAGTTACAAATAAACGACACTACAGAAAAAATACAGAAATGTTTATTTACATATGAAAAAAGGCACTGTCACAAAATAAATACAAAATAATAATATATTTTTATACAATACAAAGACCTACAAAAAGCACTTACTACAATTACAAAGGCCCCCCCCGGAAGGGCGTGGTGGCGACTGGCAGTTGCAGGCTGAAGGCTGGATCCCACCCCCCCCCCCCCCCCGCGGGCTAGCCGTGGAGCAAAAAACAATTTTGAAAACATTTTTTACTTACAATAAACACTCACATATGACTCTACATTGCTAAAAAAAACCACTGCTTTGTTGGGGAAAAAAACACATCTGTAGACAAGGATCCCACCCACCTATTGAATTTATTCCCGACCAAGGTGATGTCTACAGTCATGACATACACCTCGGCCAGAAGTAAGATAATGTCCGTTGGGTAGCACCGTCACACCATCCGCACACACATAGACTTTATCTGATACAGGGCACATGGCTATTTTATCCACTAAAACTGTGTAGTTTTTAGATTTTAAAGAGCGAATCACCATGACTTTTTCTCTTGGTACTAATCTACTTTTTACACAGCTTCTATAAATACTCATGTCGAAATTCTGATTCACATAGTGTCTACGCACCCCCTTGCAGACTTTTTGATTAGTTTTAAAAAAGTTTTTTTATTGTTTTAAAAAATAAAGTTGTGAGACAGAGTTAAACTTTAGCGTAAAGAGCGAGGCGTTGAGGAGGGGACAGCCCCTTTCATATACGGAATAATTTCTGTTCGGTTTAAGTTTTAATGTCGCTCCTTACTTTCAGTTTAATTTTTTTTTATTTAATTTCTGATCGTTTTTTAGTTAATGCAGCTTTTATATTGGCTCACCGTCATTGAATAAGTAAACAAAATTTGCATAAAAATTTTACTCTTCTTTTGCTAAATGGCTGTCTCCCAGTTTGGTTCTGACGTAATTTACAAATTAACTTACGTAACGAAGTTCTATATTCGTATATTTTTCTTCTGGCAAAAAATACATTGCAGATATAGTTGCAGATTTTTGCAGATATGAGCTTGAAACCTATGTAATAGGGTTTTCTGATACGCTGAATCTGACGGTGAG
The DNA here is from genome assembly GCA_027921565.1 of Artemia sinica. Lineage (NCBI taxonomy): Eukaryota > Metazoa > Arthropoda > Branchiopoda > Anostraca > Artemiidae > Artemia > Artemia sinica. The sequence continues at coordinate 21,317,998 of CM051268.1, forward strand.
ATTTTCATTAAAATTCTTTCACTTGTAGGGGATGTTTCCTCCCTCTTTGAAAAATCAGGTAAATTTTCTCAGGCTCGTAGCCTTTGATGAGTAATACTAAACTTAAAAAAAATTTATATATTTAGAATCAGCATTATAAAGCCATTCTTTTGATACATTTATTGACATCAAAATTCCGTTTTTAAAAGTTTCGATTACTATTGAGCCGTATCGCTTTTTTTTTTATTACGTATATGTTATTACGTATATGAGGGGGTTCTACCCTTAGTCAATACAACGCTCTTTACGTTAAAAGTTTAAAAAAAAATTAATTCACAAACCCCTGAATCACAAAGGCCGTTTAATTAGAATAGATAGCTCTTTTGAAAGCACTAAAAAAACTGTAGCGTAAAGAGCGAGGTATTGACATGGAGGAGAACCCCCTCATATACGTAATAATTTCTGTTCATTTTAAGTTCTAATGTTGCTTCTTACTTTCAGTTGAAAAAAAAAGTTTTTTTTATTTAATTTCTGATCGTTTTTTAAATAATGCTTGGAAATCCGGCGCACCCTTCGTAGAAATGTCCCTTACCTCAAAGAAACATCCTCCACGGAAATATTCTCCCGAGTAACCCCCTCCTAAGCCCCCCCCCCCCCACCAGAAAACAATCCTTCCTGAAAATTTCTGTATACTTCCCAATAACCAATACAATATGTAAGCAATGGGCAAAGTTCATATCTTGCAGCCCTTCCCCTGGGAACTGTGGGGGATTAAGCCATCCTAAAAGACACATTTATTAGATTTTCGACTATGCTGAACAAAATGGCTATCTCAAAATTTTAATTGGGTGACTTTGAGAAAAATGAGCGTGGGAGGGGGCCTAGCTGCCCTCCATTTTTTGGAGGGCACGCATCGTGATCTTTCTTCGAGCAAAAAAATGCAAATTTCCACCTTTTTGCAGATAGGAGCGTGAAACTTCTTTATTAGGGTTCTCAGATAAGCTGAATGTGATGGTGTAACTTTCTTTAAAGTTAATTAAATGCAAAATTCCACATTTTTGCAGATAGGAGTTTGAAGCTTCTTTAATAATGTTCGTTGATTTGCTGAATCTGATGGTGTGAATTTCGTTAAAGCTAATTAAAAAAATTTGCAATTAAAACAAAATTTTATTATTTAAGAAAATTGAGTTGTGAGAAAGTCAAACTTTAGCGTAAAGAGCGAGGCGTTGAGGAGGGAACTGCCCCTTTCATATACGGAATAATTTCTGTTCGTTTTAAGTTTTAACGTCGTTCCTTACTTTCAGTTAAAAAAACTGGTTTTTTTTATTTCATTTGTGAACATTTTTTAATTAATGCAGGTTTTGATTTTGGCTCACCGTGCATGAATAATTAAAACGAAATTTGCATATTAATTTTACTTTTATTTGGTTAAATGACTTTCTCGAAACTTGTTGAATTTTATTTACGAACGTATTTATTAGTAATAAGTATACGTAACTTACGAATTAACTTACGTAACGAACTTCTATATTCATATATTTTTAATACGTATATTAGGGGGTTTGCCCCCTAGTTACCTACCTTGCTCTTTAAGCTAAAGTTCGAATTTTGTTCCAATTCTGTGAAAATGACCCCTTATTCACAAAGGCCGTTAATTAGAATAAATAGCTCTTATGAAAGTACTAAAAAATCTTTGGCTTAAAGAGCGAGGCATTGACTAGAAGGTGAACCCAATAATATAGCTAATATTTTTTTGTTCGTTTTAAGTTTTGATGTTGCTCCTTACTTTCAGTTTTTTATATTTAATTTCTGATTTTTTTTTGAAAATAATGATGGGAAATCTGGCACCCCCTTCATAGCAATGTTCCTTCCCCCATGAAAACTTCCTTCGTGAAAATATCCTCCCATATAACCCCTGACCCACCCCCACACCCCACTACCAGAAAAAATTCCCCCTGAAAATGTCTGTATACTTCCCATTAACCAATAATATATGTTAACATTGGGTAAAGTTCATAACTTTCAGCCCTCCCCCTGGGGGCTTCGAGGGATTAAGTCATCCTAAAAGACATAGTTATAATATGTTCGACCATTCTCAACAAAATAGCTATCTCAAAATTTTGATCGGGTGACTTTGGGAAAAAATGAGCGTGGAAGGGGGCCTAGTTGCCCTCCATTTTTTTGGTCACTTAAAAAGGGCACTAGAACTTTTAATTTCCGTTCCAATGAGCCCTCCCACGATATTCTAGGACCACTGGGTCGATACTATCACCCCTGGGGAAAAGAAAAAAACAAACAAAAAACAAAAAAAAAAACAAATAAACACGCATCCGTGATCTTTCTTCTGGCAAAAAATAGAATATTCCACATTTTTGTAGATAGGAGCTTGAAACCCTTACAGTAGGGTTCTTTGATACGCTGAATGTGATGGTGTGATTTTCATTAAGGTTCTATAATTTTTAGGGGGTCTTTCTACCTTTTTTTGAAAATCAGCCAAATTTTCTCAGAGGCGTAACTTTTGATAGGTAAGATTAGACTTGATGAAACTTATATATTTGAAATCAGAATTAAAATCTGATTCTTTTGATGTATCTGTTGATATCAAAATTCCGTTTTTTAGAGTTTCGGTTACCATTGAGCCGGGTCGCTCCTTACTTACAGTTCGTTACCACGAACTGTTTGAAAGAATTCGAAGAAATTTCTACTTTTTTCAGTTTTTCAACAAAATTCGAAGAATTCTTAATATACAAAATTTGTGTAGACAAAAGTGGTTTACATATTGACACTAACCATTTGCTCAAAATACTTGCTGGTGACCATGTACTTGACACAATTGGTCGTAATGGTAGGTTAGGCTTATGAATTTTGGGAAGTCCATATAATTTAGTGAAGACGGAACTGCGTGGCAGGCATTTGTAATAAAGTTGAGGTGTAATTTTTTCTTTATCCTTTAAGCACTTCAATTCGTTCTTAAACTTATTTGTAAAAGAGTCTGTTGGATTATATGATAGCTTCTTGTATGTTTTTTCATCATTTAGTAAACCTCTTAATTTTGATTCGTAGTCCTCAGTATTCATCACAACTAAATTCTCATTCTTATCTGCTTTTGTAATGGTAATGGAACCATCCTTTTTTAAGTTTTGAAGAATTCTTATGTCTTTGATGGTCGTACTAGGAAATTCCGGTTTCAATGGTATCAAATTCCCTGGGAAACCATTGAAATATTTTGATAAACCCAGGGCTCCCCATTAGGACTTGTTCATTGTCTTGGGTATTTTGCAATTTCTCATAGGCTACTGGCCTAATTTGGCTTTTTTGTGTGTTCCCTTTTAATTAGATTCTTTGGATCTAATTGAATGCCACGGCGAATCTATGCCTCAGTTTTCCAATAATTTGAGGTATGTCTGAATAATTTCGACATTTTTGTTGTTGTGTTTGTACCCCTTTACTCATACCCTCAGTTTTTTTTTCAAGGAAAACTAAGCTGTTTAACGTTATTTTGCGTGTTTATTTGAACCATATAGTGACCTAGTTAATTATTAAGAAAATTATTTTTCTAATGAAAGCTGAGACGGTATCTTATCAAGGTGGTATGCAGAGGGGGGATAGGGAGGTATTACATTTAAATGATTATATCTCGAAAGTTTTTTTTATTGAAAGCAGGGATCCCAAAAAGTTAAGTTTTTTTTTAATTTAAAGCAGAGACGGCATCCTATCAAGGTGGTATCCAGAGGGAGGGGGTAGTGAGTTATCATATTTAAATGATAATACCTCGATTTTTTTTGAAAGCAGGGGTGCCAATAAAATATTTTTTTATTTAAAGCAGAGACGGTATCCTATCAAGATGGTATCCAGAGGGGGTTGGCATAGGGAGTTATTATATTTAAGTGATAGTACCTTGATTTTTTTTATTGAAAGCAGGGATGCCAAAAAGTTGAAAGGTGGACAAAATTAACAAGATTTTTGTGAGTTATACTTGATGCAGCACTTGCATGGTTTTAAGATCCAAAGGGAAAGGGACATATGCGTCCAACCCGTTTCTTATTGATGAAATGGGTTTACTTTGAAAATATTCATTCA